>JAJOOF010001376.1:0-80455 GCA_029582545.1 Solanum lignicaule | reverse complement strand
TTGAGAAATAGCCACGTTGAACTTTGTAGCAAATATAACCCCCCCCCCCCACACACACATATAAATAAATATATATATATATTTTGTTGGTGTAACTACCCATAATAAGAGCCTAGATACATGCCTGATTACAAGTTCACGTGAACTTAGTAGCTTTTATTCATTAATTTAAGACTTAGTCAGACAGTTATTATCAAAAAATAAAAAGAAGATTGTAGTCAATATCGGATTTAGAATTTTCATTAAAGGGATTCGAAGAAAAAAAAAACAGTGTCTAAGATTTGAACTTGGAACCCCAAGGTGAGGTTTGAACACTACCACTAAATCAACGTCTAATCTTACATTTAGGAGGTTCAAAATCAATATATAGACATCAATTTTATTTAAAAAAATATCTTATATATACAATGTAATTTTTTATCGAAGGATCGGAGTTCAGGTGATCCCCTCAATTATCTTTAGGTCCGCCCTGATTATGGTAGAGTACTTCTTTTGTTGTTTAATTTGATTTTCAAATTTCTTTAGGAGTACTCTAATTTAAAGTTATGTAAATGCTTACAATTTGATTTCTACTTTTTGAAGGAGGTAAGTATGCTTCCCTAGTCATTTTGTTACTCCCTCCGTCTAACAGTAGTTATCCACTATATTATTTTAGAATATATTAAAAAAATACTTTCACTATCAGATCACTTGAAAAGTACTAACTATAAGCATATAACAGTTCAATCTGCTGGTGATATTATCCGTTTTGGGCTTAGGTTCGCACGGCTTTAAAACGTGTCACTAGTGGGTAAGACTTGCTTATTTATATATTCAACATATTTCATGTGTTTTGTCGATGCAGGACTTCTTATCTTAACTTAAGGTGTCACATACACCTCCTCTATGGACTAGCGTCCTAACTGAGGTTTGTCCCCACTGCATTAGAGTTTGTCTAGATTCAGCACTGAGGTTTTCCCCACTGTATTGGGATTTGCCTAAACTCACTTGAACTCTGGCCATGCCCCCGACAACACATAAATTTACATATTTATATTGTCAGTGCACATAACTTAAATCGTACCTGAGTGAAGAATACAAGGAGAGTTAGAACTTTCAAGGCAACAAAGAGAAGCTTGATGAGTTTGAAGTTGCTGCATGACCATGATTGAACTATTTCTTCCCTCTTGTTTGGTGAAACTCTAGAGAAGTTTTGCAAGTATGGGAATTGGCTTGATAAGCTTGCCTTACCACAAAGTATGAAAGTTCCTATCCTTGTTGATAGTAACCATAGAGCTAATTTGCATAAGTTTAGCTTAGGGTGTTGTATTCTTTCACTTACCATCCATGCAAGCTACAAATTATAATTAAAAAAAAACAATTTTAAAAGATTTATAGGGGAATTAGATACATATATGGGAAAATTGTACCCAATAAAGGATGATAACAAGGAGATTAAAAAAAGGATGTGACACTAGGGATCAATAAATCAATTCTTGAAGAGGTTATTTTAATTATCCTACTTGATCATTATAATTTTTTGAGTTCATCGATTAAAATCATGTAGCTCCGCCCTTCGTGTGTCAAATAATTTACTTTTCCTATGAATATATTTGGCTAAAAAAGTGTGGTCAAGTTAAATTACACTTCAAAAATGTCCGGAGAGCTATAAGGTCTTCGTAAGGTATAAATGTGTAGCTGGAAATCCAATTATTATGCCTTTTTTCCAACCAAAAAAATGAAACAATATGAGTGTTGTAAAACAAGTTTTGTTTTTTCTCTTCCGTATACTTTAATCCCCCAACCCCACCACACCAAAGAAAATAAAATGGAAATTTGAGAAGTCTTACATGTTGAGGAGTTCCATTCATGGAAGCAGAAGTGTGAAGGAATTTGATGACAGAATCATCCATATTTTCTTGATGAAGAGAATTAGTATCAATGGATGGCAAGAAAGTGTCACAAATAGCACTAAGTGAATCCATTTGACTAAAAGAAAGTGAGCCAAAGTGTCCATTTTTTGCAACATCCTTCCCTTTCTCCATATTTCCACCATTTTGATAAGCCATATTCTATAGTTTTATTTTTCTTCTATTTTATTTGATAAGAAAATTATGTGAATTTATGAATGAAAAAGAGTATACCTAACCTCAATTATCACCACGAGAATGGGCACCATATATAGGGAGAGGGTGTTATTTCTTGTGTTCTAGATAATATCGACGTACCATATAGTGGTCCATGTAGAAAAATTGGTTTCTTAAAGAATTGGTACAAGTAAATCGTGATCTCCTTTATAAAACTTCTTTATTAGATATATCAAAATTATCGTTAACACACACTTTTATAAGCTAAAAACAATGATAACTGGAAGCGGGATCTGAAGAGGATGATGTGTATGCAGTCTTAACCTCATTTTGTGAAGGTGTAGGTTGTTTACGATAGACTCTTCGCTTAAGTAAGACTTATCAAAATCAGTAAGAAAAGAAAATGTTGTAGTAAAAAATTTATGTAAAATATAACGGAGAAAGGGACTATATCAATAACAAATAATATGACAACCAAAGAAAAGGAAACAACAAGTAATAAAAAAAGATATATAGCTAACCTTCTATCGTAATTTTTTACCTTCATACCCTTACCGCACTTTTATCAACTAATTACAATTAATTAATGTGTATTTTCACCTATTTTTGATTTCCGCCTTGCAGGGCCCATTCGGGGGGGAGCGCTCCCTACCAAGGATTTTTCCATACCCATATCTTAGGGCTCAACCAAGACCTCTGGTTAAGGGAAGAACATCCCTATCTGCTGCATCACATCTTTTGGTGGTGTGTATTTTCACCTAATTAATGTGATGAAAGAGGTGATTAGTGATGATAATTGATGTCGTTTATAGACAACATGTTAGTGAGTCTTAAGATAAATAAGTGTTTGAGTTTCTTAATATAACTAAACATATTTAATGGCCTAATTAAGTATTGAAACAAACACATGCATGAGGCCTGAATCATCAAGATAATTTACTTAATTTCCTGTTTTAAAATTAATAAGACTAATCAAATTAATTAAAATACCAACAACTATTTTGGCAACTACAGTAAATACAATAAACCAGCCCTTCATAATAAACTTAAATAATTATCTCATTTAACTCTATCAACTTTGACTCCTGATGATAAAGACAACAGAAATAATAACAACATTCGGTATAATTCAAAAGATAATATATATATATATATATATAATTTTTATTTTATCTTATAAAAGTAAAAAGATTATTTTTAATAGATCTTTGACCTAAATACAATATTTCAAAGCGGGTCGAAAAAAATAATACAATAATGCTAAAGTCATGTTAAAAATTATAATTAGGAAAAAATACATATATACACAATTTAAGATATCATAATCTCTAAAGTCCCTACCGTTTAAAAAAAATACAAAAGTCTCCTGTCGGATACATCCGTATCTCCCCTCGGATACATCCATCTCCTCTCGGGTACATTCCTAGGCCCTCTCAGATACATCTCTATCTCCTTTCGGATACATCCCTCCCATTAAGTAATGTATTATTTGCAATGTATTGGACAACTAGAAATGTATCTAAGAGCAATGAAAAATCAGGAATTTTGGTAATTGGGAAAACTTCCGGGATAGGATGTTGAGATTTCTGTACTTTATACTAAAAATTAATTGTGGGGTGCTGTAAGTGTACAAATTTAGTCAAGTTAGCGAGTCTAAGAAAAATAATTCGAGCAATGAAGAAATGAACAACAATAATAAATATTAATCGAAAGAAAGAAAATAATAAATTTTGATAAAATAATACGATACCCATACTTCACATGTATACAATTGCCTCTATATATATAAAAGACTAATCAAAGTAATTAAAACACGTTTACCAAACAAAAATTTAATTAGAACGCCAATTCTGCTTGGAACGTGAATATAATTACAGTATATATGTACAAAAAACAGACTTTCGTAAACTTAAATAATTATTATCTTGTCTTTTACCTCTACCAATTATTTTTTTTTAAAAATAATTTATACATATAATTTTAGAAATTAATAATAGAGCTAATTTTCACATGTATAAATACTTATGTAGATTTTCTTTTCTTCTTCACTAATCTAAACAAAGCTTCTTCATTTTTTTTTTACTCTCAATATTATTTGGATGTTTTGTTTTCTAGAGAAAATGAAAAAAATATTTGTTGTTTACCCCTTGTTACAAGTAATTATCTTGATCTCCTTTATAAAACTTCTTTATCAGGTATATCAAAATGGAAAAATCCTTTTGGCCAGAAAATTTGGCCAGAATGGTAAAATAACATATTTCACATTATGTTATTTTACCTTTTTGAACATTTTTACCCTTTTAACTTTAATACTTTTTAATTAAAAAATGGAAAAAAATTAATTTATTTTAAAATAAAAAGGATATTATAGATTTTTTAAATTTCCGGCACACAATTTTGTCAACTAAAAATAACAATAACATACTCATATTCACGTCAGTATCAATGTGACTAGGAAGGATGATTTGTACTCAATTTTATTTTTACTTGGTAAAGGTTTAGGTTGTTTCCACTGCACCATCCACTCAAGTAAAAATATATTAAAATTAACAAGAAATATAGTAGTAAAAGAAGTATATAAAAAGTTAATGAAGAAAAAGACGATAACAACGGCAAATAATACAACAATCGAAGCAAAGACGCAATAAGTGATGAAAAAATAATTGACGAATAAAATGGTAAGAGAGTAATAAAAAAAAGTAAACAATGCTCTACTACCTATGGACCTTCTAACAAAAATAAATAAATGATAACAATAATAAAAATAAACTTTTATTCTAATTCTCGACCTTCATACATTCCACACAACATATAACCTAATTATGATTTAATGTGTATTTTTATCTAATTTATTACTTAATCATAGTAAAGTAAATTAGTTTAGTGTAGGGTATAGGCAAACGTTTATCCCTTTTTATTCTGCTTTGGAAAAAATATCACGTTTCTAAAAATTAATTTAGCTTTAAAGTTTTTATATTCACATAAATATTGTTGCAGTAAAATAAATCAATACGTAACTAATTATTACATTTGTAGACATTACAATTCTATTTTTGCACCACCCAATATGAAAGAAGAGACGTTTCAAAATATTTTGAATTAAAGATCCAAATTTGTACAATCAATTATTATATTTATAATTATTATATATATATATTATTACTAAATTGTTAATAATATCAAATTCAATTAGAATAACTTTCCAAATAGGCCCTTATAATTAAGACTTGAAAATAAAATGTATCACCTAATTTATTACTAAATTATAGTAGTAAAGTAAATTGGTTTGGTGTTGAGTGTAGGTCCAACTTAAATTTCGTTCAATTCATAAAAAACATCTTTCTATTTTGTTTTACAAAAGATATCATTTTTATAGAGAATAATTTAGATTTGAAATTTTTATATTTACATAGATGTCATTGCAGCAAAATAAATCAACACGCGACAAATTATTCCATTTATAGATATTACAATTATATTTTTGCACAACCCAATACACAAGAAGAGATATTTCAAAATAATTCGAATTAAAGATCAAAATATGGGTGTATATAAGTTTGTATCCGTTTTTATTCGGTTTCGAGAAAAATATCATCTTTCTATCATTGCAACAAAATAACTCAACACGCAATAAATTATTTCATTTTTAGATATTACAATTATATTCTCGCATCATTCAATACAAAAGAAGAAACGTTTCAATATTTCAAATTTAAAAACAATTTAATTTAGTTTTCTACTCTAACTTTCATGAGAGCTTTTTTATAGTCAATTAAATGTTATGATATTTTAAAATTGCGAGTTTTAAAAGTATTATAATTACACAAATATTTATCATGTTTAAAATCACAAATTATAAAAATCTTTTTTATATCTTAAGTTTCGTGCTTACCTAAACAAATTTACTTAGATTAAAATTTAATTTTTTTTTTTATGTAAAACTTTTCATATTAATATTTAATTTTAAATCACTAATTTTATCGACGCATCAGGTATGCGGAGCAGAGGCATACACGTTGATATTCTCAAATACTTTCTTTTACTTCTTCTTGTCAACAAGTCTAACAATAGCGGCCAAGGCTCTAAGAATTAGGGTTTTAAAATATAAAAGTCTAACGTCTTATTTTTTTTATTAATCAAGACGTCGAAATATAAATAATTTTTTTGATATTAAAACGTGAATTTAGATGTAGAGGCCAAGGGTTTAAGATTAGGCTTTTAAAACGTAAAAATCTAATGCTTATTTATTCCTATTATTTAAGACTTTTGAATTTAAATTGATATTTAAAATATTAAAATGTGAATTGTGATATAACGGCTAAAAGTCTAAGATTTAGGCTTTCAAAACGTAAAACTGTAAGGCCTCATTTATTCCTATTATTTAAGACTTTTGCATTTAAATTAATATTTAAATATTAAAATAGATGTCTAAATTCAAATATTAAAATGATGTCTTAAGATATGAACATTAAATGATTAATTTTTTTGTTTTTAATATCTGAATATGCATATAAATTTAAACACTATATCAACAAATTATATTATAAAAATAAATTTCAACAAAATAATACTCTATTTTCTTTTGAAATGCAAATAATTTTTTTTAAAAAAATTTATTGAAAGAAAGTAATTACATGATTTTCTTTTTCAAAGAATTCAACTTATACGGTAGCATTATAATTTATAATTACGTGTTCAATTTTGAACCCATAACTTTCAACACACAGAATAAATTATATATATATATATATATATAAATTATTAAAATAATAATATATATAAATTTATAACTTTAAAATATAATTGATTCAATTTTAATAATTTAAAACTAAACCTATAAAATTTAAATCTTAAAACTCTCACACAACTAATATAAAGAGATATTGTTGAAATTAGTAGCACTCTCTAGAACCTAATAAATGCACGTTTAGAATTTTGGCTTCAAGAAAATATTAATAAAAAATTATATATAAAAAGAAATAAATAAGTGTGATGAGTTAAATTTAAACAATTAAGATTCAGTGTTACATAAATAAACACACTTAATAAGTGAAATCTAAATAATTAAAATTCACATCACACTTAAGTGCAAAGAAATGAGACTAATAATAAAGTTCATGCAATAAGATTATTATTTTTTTGACAAATTTACCACTAGACAAAGTGTCTAGCGGCCTATAAAATTCATGCTATCTGATTAAGATTATACATCGCAAGAAAAAGGACATCCTACAACCACAAAGAAGGAAATATCCTTTGCCATTTTGAAACTAAGTTATTTTAAACTTTTAATCCTCACTTGACTCGTAGGCAAATCTTCAAAATTGAAAGTCAAAAACTTTTACTTGAAGTTTCTCTCATAACGCTAGTGAGTTTAATAAAGTTCAAGGTCACCCTCCTCGTTGGACATTCTTGTAAATCATTCCAAAAATATTTGAGATTGTCAAAGGGACTTGTAAGTCTGTTTGACCAAACTTTTGAGAAGCCACAAGTGATTCTTTTCTTTCTTCAAAAAATACTTATGTTAAAAATTTGAACTGTTTGACCAAGCTTTTAAAAAAAGTGTTTTTGAGTGGTAATACAAATTATTTATCAGAAATCAAAAAAATTAATTTTCAAATATCAAATCAAATCAATTGTGTCAAATTTTAAACATATAAACTAAAACAAATCAATGAAAGTCGGGTCTTTCAACGTCAAAATTTCACAAGTTTTGCAGAGTTTTTTTTTTCCGTTAAATTCTTCATACAAAACATATTAGTTGTGCTTCGAATTTATCTTTAATTTAGTAAGATATAACTATCTAAGGTGTTTTTAATAAAATAACAAATAACTTGAGATAAGTATAATTATAGGACTAAACATTAAAGAAAAATAAAATTAAGTTGTATATTTAATTTTCAACTCGATTTTGACTCATTACAAGTTCAAATCATCTCCAATTTCCCTCAATTTTAGCATATCGCCTTGTCCATGTGTTTTTAATAACAGGGCCTTATTTGTCATGATATTAGAAAAGTCTACAACTATTGGATGAAAAAAAAATCCAAATCATCTCGAATGATTTATAAAAATGATTAGGGAAGTAGTTGATTTTGATCTTTTGATTTCGCTTGATTCATAGACATGATTCAAAATCAACAATTTTAACGTTAATTTGACTTTAAAGGTTTGCTCATGGGGTAAATGGAAGTCAAAATCAAACTCACCAATTTTCAGTCATTCAACGTAATTTCATATCTCATTTTTTTCTTATGGGCCAAAGTATAAGATGTTGGGTATGTTGGGCTAGTTTTGAACACACGAAATAGTTTGTGCCTCATATTCATAAAAAATCTTAACACATATATTATTGAAGTACTAAACGATAATATAATTGCTTCTTATTTTTTTAGATAAATAATTCAACATTCAACCAGTAGGTTGTTCTACTTATTTTGAGCATAAGATCTAATCGATAATATTAAATTAATTATTCATAATTGTATCCAATGCTCTTTTCAGTAAATTTAATTTTATAAATGGTTCAATTTTGTTTGTCCTCTATCTTTTTATGTTTTGTAGCTGGCAATAATTAGCACACCAATCTATTAGATATTTTTTTTTATCTCAATCAGGAATAATTATTGTCCAGAGACATCATATACTTATCAATTGGTTTTTCGTCTACGGTTTGAATAACACACTGAAGAATTTATTTTGGGGGTGACACTCTCAATAGAACTTTTTCATACAAAGAATTCATATTAGTACTTATCAATTAATTATTACTAATTCATACTTGCTTCTTTGTCAAAAATAAGAAAGAAAACAAAATAAAGATATCATTTTATTGTTAAAAATTATCCACGTAATGACCAACAACTAGCAAAACTTATCACGAGATTCTATATGATACTATATATGCTTTGTTTTCTCGATATTTCTTTTTATTTAATGTTCGATATTTATATTAAATTGGAATAAATTTTAAATTTATACTAAAAAATTATATTATAAAAGGAGAAAGATTTTCTAACAAAAAGGTGTGGTGTCCACGCGAATCAAAGAGTGATTAAAAGAATTTTTCACTTTTGGATTGTTGTTCTAAGATTTGCTCAATAATGCTTATATACTTTTTCTGCTTTGAAATAAGATATGCTGCAATGATTGGCAAATAAAATTAAAGACTAGTCATTCATAGGCCAAAACGTGCAATTTTACATTTAATTACACATCAAGTTTATATCTAACACAAAACATATGTTCTTCAAGCATAGGGAGCAAAACTTGTGAGATATTATAATATAAAGAGAAAAGTATTTAAAATAATTCTAAATTTGGTGTGAATTATTAGGTTTGTCTTCGAATTATTGACAACATTAAAAGCATCTTCTACTTGATTAATTGAACTTAAATACACCATTGATCTTGCCACATCAGTGAACTAGATTCCTAAATTCTCGCCAAGTTTAGGGGTATTTTTAACACTTTTTAAATTTTTTATTAAGAGTCTCACGCTTCTACAAGAGTTTGAGACCACTTCGATATGTCATGTGGCAGACCGAGAGTGTATTTTAAGTTCAGTTAGTCAAGTAAAGAGTTTTTTTTAAGGCTATCAATAGTTGAAGGACAAAACTAATAATTTGCACTAAGTTTAGAAATGTTTTCAATACTTCTCTCCGCTAAAAAAGTATTTATAATGAGGAATAAAAATTAAAGACAAACACAAGGAGCAAAAATGCAAATGACCCTCACCTCCATAAATGTGGTAGCTAAGTAAAGGAGTTTCTTCATTTTTGACCCCTCCACCCCAAGGATTATAATTGGCTATAGAAGCAAAATCATAACCCTTTCTCATCATAAACTAGGATATGGGAAAACAATTTCATCCAGTAAGACACATAGTTTTGATCATTGCAAGAAGTATCATTTACATAAGTCAAATTTAATTATCTTTTGTGACACCATGCCCTAATTAACTTTAGTTTACTTTTTTTCTTTTTCTTTGTATCATTGTTGAAAGAAGATGCAATTTTCCAGAGATCATGGAGAGTAAGATGCAGCCACAATACCACTTCATCAATGGTAAGTTGAGTCGCGCGCCTTTCAGAAACTGATTCATGATTTTAACTTTATGAATTCTGGTTGGAAATTCTCTATCACATTGTGTATAATCTATTTTGTTTGAAATTTATTATTTATACTTATTTTTTGATTTTTTTTAACAAATATAAAATCTAAGACAAAACTATTTGATTCGAATGATCAAACTCATAATAAAGTTAGTATTAAAGCATTAGTGAAGAGATTCTTGTTATTACATAGTATTTTTTGCACTTCCATTATCATATTATTTTGTCACAATGACTGTTTCTCTTTTAGTACACTTTATCATCTTTTAACATCATTTTGTCTTGACTTTTTTACTTCCATTGTTTTCTTTTTTTCGAACTACTTTAATTTGGTCTGACAGTCCATTAGAAACAACCTCCCTATATATCTCTTAAACTAGAGGTAAAGTCAAACGTATACACTATATCTTTTCCATCTTACTTGTAAAATTATACTGAATATACTTTTCGTTGCAGGATGGTTTTGAAGATGCAAGGGAGAGAATAAGGGAAACTTTTGGGAAAGTAGAGTTATCTCCTTCTTCCTATGACACAGCATGGGTAGCTATGGTCCCTTCAAAACATTCACTGAATGAGCCATGTTTTCCACAATGTTTGGATTGGATTATTGAAAATCAAAGAGAAGATGGATCTTGGGGACTAAACCCTAGCCATCCATTGCTTCTCAAGGACTCACTTTCTTCCACTCTTGCATGTTTGCTTGCTCTAACCAAATGGAGAGTTGGAGATAAGCAAATCCAAAGAGGTAAATGGACTTTATTTGTTCAATTAATCACTATTATGTTACTCCTTCCGGTCATTTTTATTTGTCATATTTATTTCTGCATGTTTTTAAGAAGATATTAAATAAACTAAATTATCATTATTTAATCTTGATCTCAATTCAATAGAGTAAGAGTAAAGGTGAAGACTACTCCCCCAAAATCACTTTATTTGTCGTCTTTACTAAAAATAAATGACCAAAAATAATTGTAATTTTAGAAAATCAAGACATAAATGACTACATTATTTCCATAAATGAAAAATATATACACATACTTTAATATTGTGATTGCTTATATTTAATTCTAAAGCTATAAAAAATATTTATTGAATAGAAATTATTAACATTTTAAATAATTGAAGATAATAAATAAAGGTATATGATAATTAATCAAAACACATTTTTTAAGGAAATATGTAAATAAAAAATATGACTAATAAAATGACGCGAAGAGGGTAATTAATTATATTTTTTGAACAAAAAATAATACTCGTGATGTTTTTTATGAATAGCGTCTTCTGCAAGAGAATAAATTTTATGTGTCCTTTCCTTCTTGTTGCAATATAAGTGCTATGTATATAATGGGAGAGATGGGCAGCACGTATAATCAATAATATTTAATAATAATTGAGTTAATATGATTAGATACAGAGTTATTAAATTCAGTTAAATAATTATCCCAAAATTCTTTATTTATGGTAATATATGCAAATATAAATTAACTAAAAATATAATTACGCGAATACAATATTTAATATGTTATGTTGTAGTGTATGTTTTTCTTATTATATACTTGAAGAGTTCCTTCATTTTCTTTCAGGTCTTGGCTTCATTGAAACGTATGGTTGGGCAGTAGATAACAAGGATCAAATTTCACGAAAAATTTTATGATGGTTGAGGCACAATCAACAATAGTTGTGTGAGAGCACCATTTTCTTTTGACAAGTATTTTTTGTGGGTCCCTTTTATTGTCACACTTTCTCTCTCTCACACTTCCAATTTCTCAAATTTTACCCTTTTCTTTACCAATATTTTTACAGTTTTTTTTTTTAGTCCTACCTTTAGTGAAAAAAGTAAATTCATACAATTATTTATTTTGGCTTTCACAAATTCATTTGTTTGACTCTTTTTTTCTATTAATTTTCGTAACCCACTAGAAAAAAATGAATCTATAAAAGTTTCGTTTCACATTTTAAGATACTAAACATAAAGAAAATCTTTAACGAGAAACACAAAATCAATATTGGCAATATTTATTGGATACATGCCATAAAAGTGGAAAATTTAACAAATCTGAAAAAGAAAAGATAATTGAGTGTTTGATATCATTAATACATTATTATTAATATTAATCATAAACAAAAATATAAAAACATATTTGATAACTAAGAATTGAGTGATTGAAATTGAAATCTCAAAAAACATAAAAATTGACTAAAATTTAAATAATTAAAATTAAATTATATATTTAAGTGTAATAAAAAAATGTCGATTGAATTTTAGTAGTTCAATTGGTTGATTACATGAATTTTTACTTTATTGAAGAAATTTCATTTTTTTTTCAATTTCACTATCCTCAATTTTCTTGAATTCATCCAAAAATAAATAAATTTAATTTTTTTCGACATATTACTTTAATTTCCCCTCAAATAAATAGTAATAGAGATCTAAAATATATAATAGATACCGTGGGTGAGTTTCAAAGTTTCTTTATTACAAAAAAATAAAAAATAAAAAATAAAATTTACACTAAGAATTAACAAGCAAAAAAAAAGAAAATAAAAAGTACTCCAAAGAAAAGATTAAAATTGGAAAAGAAAAAGTAGGGAAATAAGTACATTATGGATCCCACAGTATACATGTGGCAGCCAAATGAGGCCTCACACAACTGACAGTATGCCTCGCCCAGAATAAAATTTTTCAAATTTCACCTCTAGGATTTGAAATTATATTTTCTAGTATGATCAAATTTGCAGAGAAATTAAACTTAAATTTGCCTTTGGATCTTGATATTGTAAAATTGGTGAATTGCAAAAGAGATTCAACAATTAAAAGGTACATATTTCATATTACTTTTAAAAATAATAATTTTATGTGTTCGGCAAGGAGGAATTTTTTCTTTTTTTATGTTCGGTTGGAAAATATATTTAGAAAATATGTTTTCTAAAAAGACACGTTTTTTATAAATGAGAAAAATGATTTCTTTAATTAATGAAAGTAGAGAAAACAAGTTGTACATGTAATATATATATTCCACATTGATTGTATCACTAATCATAATTTTTTTCATTGAAATTTCTCACTGAAAAATGTTCAGTGATTATTCCCACTAATATTTTGATTAAATTAGTAAGAAAATAAAAAGTATATATAGTGTTTTCACAAGAAAAAAATTAAAAAGTTTTCTAATATTTCAATAAGAATTTGTTTCCCACCATGCATTAGTTGGTTCAGTGGAAATGAGGAGTAAACAATCACGTTTGATAACACAAATTTCTCATTGATTCGCAGTATAAAAACTTCTATTTCTAATAGTCTGTCCCATCCTCACTACCCCACATCTTCACCTCACTCTTGTAGTCCCATCCTCACAACCACACACCTTCATTTCTCATAATATTTTCCTAAATTATATACAAATAATTTTTTACTTACGTACCAAATACAAAAAAATATATCATTTAATTTTTTCTAAAAAATATTTTTCTTCCCACCGAACACACCTTTATACGCTTATTTTCTGACTATATATATCTAGACATTTACTATTGTGTTACAAAATAATTTCACAAGGAATGTTGAATATATGGGTGAAGGACTTGGTGAATTATGTGATTGGAAGGAAATAATAAAGTTACATCAAAGACAAAATGGTTCATTATTTGATTCACCAGCCACTACTGCAGCAGCCTTGATTTATCATCAACATGATAAAAAATGCTATGAATACCTTAATTCAATCTTGCAACAACACAAAAATTGGGGTACGTATCATATGAAAATTAATCACTCTATCTGTTTCAATTTATTTATCTTATTTTCATTTATAAAAAAAAAAGTATTTTTCCGACCCCTAAGCTAGAACATGGGCCAATCTACGAGGTTCAGGACTTTAACTGTCCCAACTATCTTACGAAGGGGCGGAGCCAGCCTACTGTCAGGGGTTCATCTGAACCCCCTTCAGCGGAAAATATTATTATTTATCCATGGTTAAAATTATTTTTCTGACTGTTATACCTTAATTCAATCTTGCAACAACACAAAAATTGGGGTACGTACCATGATCAACATTGCATTTTTTTTAGTTATGCATATGAAAAATCACTCTATCTATTTCAATTTATTTGTCTTATTTTTATTTTTAATTTTCTTTTATCTCTTTCCGACCCCTAAGCTAGAGCATGGGGCGATCTACGAGGTTTCAGGACTTTAACTGGCCCAACTATCTTACGGAGGGGCGGAGCAAGCATGCTGTCAGGGGTTCATCCGAACCCTCTTCAGCGGAAAATATTATTGTTTATACATGGTTAAAATTAATTTTTATGTATATATAGTAGATGTTGAACCCCTTGAATTAGTTTGTTCGTAATCAATGAGGGATAATTGTATGTTCTAACCGTTATAAATCCATAGACAAAAACAAAATTAAAAGATTGTATGGTTAAAAAATAAATGTCTTGTTTATTTTAATGGTTTAATAATTAACAATCTTGTTTTTTGTTTTCTAACATTTTTTTTTGGCCTTTTATGTTCTCATAGTTCCAACTACGTATCCAACAAAGATACATTCATTGCTTTGCTTGGTTGATACACTTCAAAATCTTGGAGTACATCGGCATTTTAAATCAGAAATAAAGAAAGTTCTAGATGAAATATACAGGTAAATTAAATCTAATTAATCACAATCATATTTTATAATTGGCTAAATATTAAATATCCCCTTAAACTTGATAGCATAAGTTAAGGTATACATGATGTTAATATTGTCGTGACCAAATAGATACTTTAACTTGACAAAAGTGCATCTTGTGAATGTCTTTGATATACATTATTTGCAACGTCATAAAAAAATATGCTTTTGTTAAGTTAAAGTGTTTATCTGATTAGAAAAAAAAGTTAAAATGTCTAGATTATAAAGTATGCTAAGTTTAAGGGGCTATCTAGATATTTCACCTTTACGATTTTGTTACGCCTATAGTATATTATAATAATGTCAATTATTTATAGGCTATGGCAACAAAAGAATGAAGAAATTTTCTCAAATGTCACCCATTGTTCCATGGCTTTTCGACTTCTAAGGATGAGCAACTATGATGTTTCCTTAGGTTTATTACTAAAAACTCGAGTCGATTTTGTCACGCTCCGAGCCTATACCCTGGACGTGGCCGGCACTCGAAGACCATTACTGGCCTCAAGCGAACCCTTGGCCTGGCTTACTTAACTCAGCAGAAGACTATAAACATTAAGAAAGAGATTCACATGCTAAATAACTCAACTGTCTCAAAACTGAACTTACTCAAATAACTTAGTCAAATAGCTTAGAATGTTTAAAAGTCAACATTCAACTTGGCCAAAATGGCAAATCAAGTCTTAACATATGAAATGACAATGTAAAGACATCCGACAACTAACTGTCTATGAAGCCTCTAAAACAAAGAGGGATGTCGGGACAGGACCCCGATCATCCTAACATCTGAAAGACTAAAAAGCAAATAAAGGAGTCCTCCGGAATGCAAGGAGGCTCACCAACAGACTCTGAATGCTCAAGCTGGATCAACGAGGCGCTGGATGCTGATCCTAGTTACCTGCGTCTGTATCATAATACAATGCAGGCCAACTGGCATCAGTACATTGAACGTACAAGTATGCGAGTTGGAATGCTAAAACAAGATATAGGCTTGAAAGGATTCTAAAAGGAAACACTTACCTGGCTCTTCTCAACTTCTGAATAACTTAACTCAAATATAAAGCAATGAAGCACATGCAATATATATAAAGCTTAAAAAACAGTTGCAACCAACTTAGTTCGTTAAAGATAAAGCAATAACAAACTCAACTTTACTCATATAAGAAAATAATATGATTTTTGTGGGAGATTCTCTAACCGACAACCACCACTATGAGCCTAAGTGGTGATACAACGTTCTTACCATCACGCTGCCAGACTGTCATGTTCTTTGCCGTCATATAGAACTACTTAACTTAGTGGATCAACTAGCTTAACTTATGTCATCATCTAAAAAGCATGACCCATTAATACCCATGATGGCTACATGGTTTATGGAAACTTGAGTTAATATGAACTCGCATCCCCATATCGATGCTCAATACTACTCCCAAAAATATACTTAGCTCATATGTTTTAAAACAACTTCTTTCTTTATTTTGAGATAATTACTTAAAACTTAGCTTAAAAGCTCTCTTGGAATCGATGTTCCCTTTTCTTTCTCAAAATGTAAAAACATTTTCAAACTTCTTGGGAATACTTAGTTCCCATATACTTCTTTGAAGAAATGAAACTTCAAATCTTTACTCTTTGCTTAACTTGAACTTAAGCCTTAAAACAAAGTTAAAATGTTTGTCAAAGACTTTTGAAAACTTTAAGAACTTATCTTGACTTAACTCTTGATTTCTTGACTTGACTCTTAACTGATTCTTGAATTGAATTATGGATTCAAGACTCGTGATTTGTCATAGGAAAGATCTAATGATGTTTAGAAATTATTTTAGATAGCTAAACATGAGAAAAGACCGAAATATCAAAATATGAGGGTGGGTCCGCGACGCAGAGGCATATTTAATTTTTGGTTTCGAAGACAACTTTTTGATATAATACTCCGTGTCAGCTCCGCGACGTGAAACATAAATTCCTAAATCTGGGAACCTGCTCCGCGACGCGCCCCTAGATTTCTTCTTCGTTTTCCAGTCCCAATTCGCCCAAACTCGATTCTTTTTTCTCAAATTCCTTTTAGATACAGATATCCAGCAAATGTACCTAAGAACCTAACTCGAAACGACTCTATAATATGATGTAACGATCTCAGAAATTTCCCCATATCAACCAAATTCAAGAAGAACATCAAAATCAAGAATAGATATCAAGAACTTCAACTTTCAAACTCTTTTAGGACGAATCCATGCTGCAATAATTATGTTTGGCATGTGGGAGAACGATCCTAGCGTTATGAAAGCCTCACATACCTGGTAGGAATAAATCATTGGCGAAAACCACAATTAAATGGATCGATCTTGATGAATCTTGCCCTTTCTTCTTCTTTCTCCTCTTTTCTCCTTTCTCCAAGCCCTAGTGTAAATTTCCAATTTCTAAAACTGACTAAAATCTGATTTTACCCATATTAAACTCCTAAAAACGGATTAAAATAATAGGGCAAGGAAAATACTAAAATACCCCTCAAAAATCCGGATTGGACATTTCCTTATTTGAACAACCCAACTTTCAAAGGGCATATCTCACTCATACAAACTTGGAATTGCGCAAACTTGGTGGAGTTGGAAAGATAATTCCAAGAGTTTTCCAACCATATCTAGAAATACACCTAAATCATCCTGAGCTAGGAGTTATGACCGTTTGAAGTTGACCAAAAACTCACTTTTCCTAACTTAAATAAATTTCCAGATTTGTCACTATTTCCAAAAACAATTATTTCAAGTTCTTAGCTTCTTCCTAGCTATTTCAAATTGCGAGATGTTACAATATCTCCTCCTTGGGAACATTCGTCCTCGAATGAGATTACTCCTACTGGGTTAATGGTGGTAACATCAAGTTCAAACACCCAACAAGCAAATGCAAACAAACAATATGCTCACTCATAATTTAAAGAGTACTAAAAAGATAATTAGTACCTTGGTCTGCATTTTCTCCGGATTCAAAGAAATGTGGATATCTCTTCTTCATATCCTCTCCAGCCTCCCAAGTAGCTTCTTCAACAAATTAATTCTCCAAAGGACTTTGACTGATGCAACCTCTTTTGTCCTCAACTTGCGAACTTAGCGATCTAGAATCTGAACCGGAATCTCCTCATAAGATAAGCTATCCTTGATCTCAATATTTTCAGTTGGTATGATCAATGAAGGATCGCCCATGCACTTCTTCAACATGGAGATGTGAAATACCAGATGAACCGTTGCTAGCTCTTGTGGTAGCTCCTACTCATAAGCTACATTGCCCATCCTTTTGGATATTCGATAAAGCCCAATATACCGGGGACTAAGTTTCCCCTTCTTACCAAACCTCATAACACCCTTCATGGGTGAAACCTTTAGATATACCCAATCATCTACTTCTAACTCTAACGCCTTTCTCCTAACATCAGTGTGGGATTTCTGACGACTCTGTGCCGTTTTCAACCTCAGTTGAATCACTTTCACCTTCTCCATAGCTTGATGAACTAAATCTGGTCCTATCAACCCAGCTTCACCAACTTCAAACCATCCAATAGGAGATCTGCATCTTCTCCCATAAAGAGCTTCATATGGAGCCATTTGGATGCTAGAGTGGTAACTATTGTTGTAAGCGAATTCAATAAGGGGTAGGTGATCATCCCAATTACCTTTGAAATCGATCACACAGGCCCTCAATATATCCTCTAATGTCTGAATAATGCGCTCTGCTTGCCCATCTGTCTGAGGGTGAAAGGCAGTACTTAAGTTCACCTTCGAACCCAAACCTTTTTGAAAAGATTTCCAGAATTGTGCAGTAAATTGTGCACCTCTATCTGAAATAATGGAGACTGGGACTCCATGAAGTCTTAGCACCTCTTGAATATATAACTTGGCATAATCTTTTGCTGAATGGGTAGTCTTTACCGGTAGAAAATGGGCTGATTTTGTTATTCTGTCGACAATCACCCAAATAGAATCATGCTTTCTGCGAGACCTTGACAAGCCTGTGATGAAATCCATGTTAATCATCTCCCACTTCTATTCCGAAAGTTCTATATTCTGCCAAACCACCGGGCCTTTGGTGCTCTACTTTAACTTGTTGGCAGTTTAGACACTTAGCAACAAATTTTGCAATGCTCTTCTTCATACTATTCCACCAATACACTTCTTTCAAATCACGATACATCTTGGTGGAACCTGGATGAACGGAATATCTGGAGCTATGAACTTCTTCCATAATCCTCTCTTGGAGTCCATCCATCATTGGTACACACAACCTACCTTGATATCTCAATACACCATCTCCCCTTTGTTCAAAAGTTAATACTTTTTGCTTATGAATATTTGTCTTCAATTCAAGCAAAATAGGGTATTGGTCTTGCTTGCCTTTTACTTCTGACACTAATGATGACTCAGCCCCATTCGTCACCACTATTCCTCCTTCTGTGGAATCCATAAGTCTAACTCCCAGGTGTGCCAGTCTGTGCACATCTTTTGCTAACTCTCTATTTCCTTCTTCAACATGGGCGGTGCTACCCATAGACAACCTGCTTAAGGAATCAACAACAACATTAGCCTTACCTGGATGGTAAACAATACCCATGTCATAGTCCTTGAGTAACTCTAACCACTTTCTCTGTCTGAGATTAAGCTCTTTCTGAGTGAACACATATTGAAGGCTCTTGTGATCGGTGAACACATCCACATGAACACCATACAAATAATTGCACCATATCTTCAAAGCGAAAACTACAGCATCCAACTCTAGATCATGGGTTGGATAATTCTTCTCATGAACTTTTAACTGTCTGGAGGCATAAGCTATAACTTTGTCATTCTACATTAAGACACAACCCAAACCAACCCTAGATGCATCACAATACACCATAAAACCTTGAGTACCTTCTGGTAAGGTCAAAACTGGGGCAGTAGTCAACCTCTTTTTTAATTCCTGAAAGCTTTTCTCACAAGCTTCAGACCATTGAAATTTTACTGTCTTTGAGTCAACTTTGTCAAAGGAGATGAAATAGACGAGAACCCCTCTACAAACTTTCTATAATAGCCAGCTAAACCCAAGAAACTCTTAATATCTATTGGAGATATGGGTCTAGGCCAATTCTGCACTGCCTCAATTTTCTGAGTATCAACATTAATTCCCTCTCCAGACACAATATGGCCTAAGAATGCCACAGACTCAAGCCAAAACTCACACTTAGAGAACTTGGCATACAACTCCTTATCTTTCAAAGTCTAAAGAACTATTATGAGATGGCTAGCATGATCCTCTTTATTCCTTGAATAGATTAGTATGTCATTAATGAAGACGATAACAAACATATCTAAAAAGGGTTTAAAGACTCTATTCATAAGGTCCATGAACGCTGCTGGTGCATTAGTTAAACCGAACGATATGACCAGAAACTCATAATGACCATAACGGGTCCTGAATGCTGTCTTTGGAATGTCACATTCCCTCACTTTCAACTGATTGTAACCTAATCTGAGGTCAATTTTCGAGAAACAGGAAGCACCTTGAAGCTGATAGAAAAGATCATCAATCCTCGAAAGAGGATACTTATTCTTGATGGTAACCTTGTTTAACTGGCGGTAGTCTATACACATCCTAAGGGAACCATCTTTCTTTCTCACAAACAAGACCGGAGCGCTCCAAGGTGAGACACTTGGTCGAATGAAACCCTTATCTAGGATATCTTTCAACTGCTCTTTCAACTCTGCTGGTGCCATTCTATATGGCAAAATAGAGATAGGACGAGTATCTGGAATGATGTCTATGCCGAAGTCTATTTCTCCCTCCAGAGGGACTCCGGGTAGATTATCAGGAAAGACTTCTGGAAACTCTTTTACTATAAGAACTGACTGAATGTGAGATATCTCAACACTAGAGTCATTAACTCGGACTAAGTGATAAATACAACCCTTTGAAACTAACTTTCTCGCCTTAAGGTACGAAATGAAACGACCCTTAGGCACTGCTAAATTACTACTCCACTATATGACTGACTCATTAGGAATCTGAAACTTGACAACTCGAGTTCTACAATCTATTGATGCATAATAGGCATGAAGCCAGTCCATACCTAGAATGACATCGAAATCCACCATGTCTAACTCAACTAAATCAGCCATGGTGCTCTTGTGATTGATGGAAACGGGACAATCACGATAGACTCTTTCTGCTAGAATAGACTCCCCAATAGGTGTAGAAACACAGAAGGGTTCACAAAGTTTCTCAGGAAGAAAATCAAACTTATTTGCAACATAAGGGGTTACAAAAGATAAACTTGCTCCCGAGTCTAGCAAAGTATAAACATCAAAAGTAAAGACTTTGATTATACCAGTGACAACATCTGGAGAATTCTTTTGCTCTTGGTGACTCATGATCGCATAGAGGCGGTTTGCTCATCCGCCAGTAGTGGAAGTAGCTCCTCTAGGTGCAGCCCTATCTGGTGGAGGAACTGATGAAGATTGGTCTCTATTGCCCTGATTTCCACTATGTTGCCTGTTCTTAGGACACTTCTTCATGAAGTGACTCTCTTGCCTACACTTGAAACAACCTGTCTGGCTATCACGACACTTACCTGGGTGGATCCTACCACACTTAGTACATGTATGAGCCCAATTACCTCCTTGTGCCATACTACCTTGAGACTGTGCAGGTCTAGCTCTGAAGTTCTCCGAGTTCTGGCCATTATACTCACCTTTGTTTCAGGGTGCAAGTGCACTAGCACATGATGGAGCAGGTCGCTTTTGCTTTTGCTGAAAGGACGAATGGTTCACATTACCTTTCTGCTGCCCAGACTCATTCCCTGTCTTCGCTTTCTTACTTCTGAACTCTTTCTTGTCCCTTAGTTTCTCTTCTTCAACCTGCTGCACATAAACCATCAACCTTGATATTTCCATGTCACCTATCAGCATCGCTGCCCTGCCCTCTTTGCTTGATAGACGGGCCAACCCAACAACAAGCAAACTCATTCTACTCCTCATGTCCTT
Organism: Solanum lignicaule; assembly: GCA_029582545.1. Taxonomy (NCBI): domain Eukaryota; kingdom Viridiplantae; phylum Streptophyta; class Magnoliopsida; order Solanales; family Solanaceae; genus Solanum; species Solanum lignicaule. The sequence goes on along the minus strand of JAJOOF010001376.1, from coordinate 58,598 downwards.
AACAATTTCTGAAGCATAACAAGATAGTTGGGTGAACTTTAACCCATACTCATGCACACTTAGAGAATCCTGCTTAATTGTAAGAAATTCCCGTACCTTAGCCTCTTTCAATTATCGGGGAAAGAAACGTCCCAACAAAGCTTCTTCAAAACTGGCCTAGCTCGCAGGTGGTGCATTCTCACCTCTACCATCTTTCCACTGATCAAACCAAGTCCTAGCAATATTCTTTAGTTGATATGCAGCTAGCTCAACTCTCCCAGTATCAATAACATGTATCACATCGAATAAGTTTTTCAGTTCCTCAATAAAGTTCTCTGGATCCTCAGTAGTGCTTGAACCAGTGAAACTTGGAGGATTTATCCTCAAGAACTCACGAATCCTTGAAGTGTTAGCTTCTTCTTGTCGAGCTCCTCTTTGCTGCCCGACCTGGTTAGTCACATCTTGACTCAACATCCGGATAGCCTCACGAAACTCAGCATTGGTGCCTTCTCCTTGAGGTTGCACTTCAGGTGCATTGGGTAACTCTTGTTCCTCAGCATTGCATCTCGCAGGACGACCTCTGACAGCTCTTCGTGGAGGCATGATTATCTGAAAACACGTGCAAACACGAATTAGAAGAAACATTTTAGAGATCAAATTCTAATGCACGAAAATAGTGTGAAAGAAGTGAGATAATTTCCTAAGTGTTGCAGCCTCCTAATTATAGATGTGGCGCACTTCATACCGATAACTAGGACTCTACAGACACGACTTTATAGACTCCCCAGGACTCCAGAACTCTGGACTCTGATACCAAATTTGTCATGCCCCGAACCTACACCCTGGACGTGGCCGACACTCGAAGACCATTGTTGGCCTCAAGCGAATCCTTGGCCTGGCTTACTTAACTTAGCGGAAGACTATAAGCATTAAGAAAGAGATTCACATGCTAAATAACTCAAATGTCTCAAAACTGAACTTACTCAAATAACTTAGTCAAATAGCTTAGAATGTTTAAAAGTCAACATTCAACTTGGCCAAAATGGCAACTCAAGTCTTAACATATGAAATGACAATGTAAAGACATCCGACTACTAACTGTCTATGAAGCCTCTAAAATAAAGAGGGATGTCGAGACAGGACCCCGATCATCCTAACATCTGAAAGACTAGAAAGCAAATAAAGAAGTCCTCCGGAATGCAAAAAGGCTCACCAACAGACTCTGAATGCTCAAGCTAGATCAACGAGGTGTTGGATGTTGATCCTGGTCACCTGCTTCTACACCGTAATACGATGCAGGCCAACTGGCATCAGTACATTGAATGTACGAGTATGCGAGTTGGAATGCTAAAATAAGATATAGGCTTGAAAGGATTCTGAAAGGAAACACTTACCTGGCTCTTCTCAACTTCTGAATAACTTAACTCAAATATAAAGCAATGAAGCACATGCAATATTTATAAAGCTTATAAAATAGTGCAACCAACTTAGTTCATTAAAGATAAAGCAATAACAAACTTAACTTTACTCATATAAGAAAATAATATGATTTATGTGGGAGATTCTCTAACCGACAACCACCACTATGAGCCTAAGTGGTGATACATCGTTCTTACCATCACGCTGCCAGACTGTCCTATACTTTGCCATCATATATAACTACTTAACTTAGTGGATCCACTAGCTTATCATCTAAAAAGCATGACCCATTAATACCAATGATGGCTAGATGGTTTATGGAGACTTGAGTTAATATGAACTCGTTTCCCCATATCGGTGCTCAATACTACTCCCAAAAATATACTTAGATCATATGTTTTAAAACAACTTCTTTCTTTGTTTTGAGATAATTACTCAAACTTAGCTTAATCGATGCTCCCTTTTCTTTCTCAAAATGTGAAAACTTTTTCAAACTTCTTGGAAATACTTAGTCTTCATATACTTTTTTAAGAAATGAAACTTCAAATCTTTACTCTTTGCTTAACTTGAACTTAAGCCTTAAAACAAAGTTAAAATGTTTGTCAAAGACTTTTGAAAACTTTAAAAACTTATCTTGACTTAACTCTTGACTTCTTGACTTGACTCTTAAGTAATTCTTGAATTGAATTATGGATTCAAGAATCATGATTTGTGATAGGAAAGATCTCATGATGTTTAGGAATGATTTTAGATAGCTAAACATGAGAAAAGACCGACATATCAAAATATGAGGGTGGATCCACAACGCGGAGGCATATTTAATTTTTGGTTTCGAAGACAACTTTTTAAACAGAACACTCTATATCAGCTCCGCGACGCGAAATTGATATTCCCAAATCTGGGAACCTGCTCCACGACGCGCCCTTAGTGTCAAAATTCATCCGACGAAATTTCTTCTTCGTTTTCCATTCCCAATTCGCCCAAACTCGATTCTTTTTTCTCAAATTCATTTTAGATACAGATACCCAAAAAATGTACCTAAGAACCTAACTCAAAACGACTCTATAATACGACGTAACGATATCTGAAACTTCCCCATATCAACCAAATTGAAGAACAACATCAAAATCAAGAACTTCAACTTTCAAACTCTTTAAGGATGAATCCATGCTGAAATAAATATGTTTGGCACGTGGGAGAGCAATTCCAACGTTATGAAAGCCTCACATACCTGGTAGGAATAAATCCTTGGCAAAAACCACAACTAAATGGATCGATCTTGATGAATCTTGCCCTTTCTTCTTCTTTCTCCTCTTTTCTCCTTTCTCCAAGCCCTAATGTAAATTTCCAATTTCTAAAATTGACTAAAATCTGATTTGACCCATATTAAATTCCTAAAAATGGATCAAAATAATAGGGCAAGGAAAAGACTAAAATACCCCTTAAAAATCCGGATTGGACATTTCCTTATGTGAACAACCCAACTTCCAAAGGGCATTTTTCACTCATACAAACTCGGAATTGCGCAAACTTGGCGGAGTTGGAAAGATCATTCCAAGAGATTTCCAACCATATCTAGAAGTATAACTAATTCATCTTGAGCTAGGAGTTATGACCGTTTGAAGTTGACCAAAAACTCACTTTTCCTAACTTGAACAAATTTCCAGATTTGTCACTATTTCCAAAAATGATTATTTTCTTAGCTTCTTCCTCGCTATTTCAAATTGCGAGATGTTACAGATTTCTCAGATGATTACTTAATTAATAATTATTTTCTCAGAAAGTTAATTTTGTTTTTGAAGAAAATTAAAATCAAGAAAACATAATGACGTTCTGAGATAGTAACTTCAATATTAGCTGAGTTACCATCTGAGAAATTAAACCCTAAAAACTCCGACAACAAAGTAGTTCGCCTTAATGAATTCAATTAATTTGCAGGTGAACTAGCAGAATTTGTGGTTGAAGAACATTTCTTTACAACAAGTGGGAAATATACAAGTCATGTTGAAATTCTTGAACTCCACAAAGCATCACAATTGGCTATTGATCATGAGAAAGATGACATTTTGGATAAAATTAACAATTGGACAAGAACTTTTATGGAGCAAAAACTCTTGAACAATGGCTTCATCGATCGGATGTCAAAGAAAGAGGTATTTTATTTTGTGTATCTTAATTTATATCGTGCATAAAGTTTGGAAACATAAAGATAACTTTTGAATTCTATAGTCTATATAAGCTAAGGCTTACATGTACGATAAAGAATATTTTCTGAAACTTATAGTTTTAAAGATATGATGTTATTAGTATTGTTGATAGAATGGAATGTTGAAATTATAACTTATGAACTATACAAAGATAATATTTGGTACCACCACATGATCAAGAGTAGTAGTGGCGATGATGTAAATAGTAGTTAAAGTTATTTTTTTGTTACAAAGAATAATTTTATATTATTCTGTATCTCATTTCTTAAGGTGCGATTCTTCCTTGAATTATATGTAAATACAAGATATTTTATGTATCGAACTTTATTTTTCTTCTATTACTAATCTTGGAAATACTAGGTGGAACTTGCTTTGAGGAAGTTTTATACCACATATGATCGAGCGGAAAATAGGAGGTATATCAAGTCATACGAAGAGAACAATTTTAAAATCTTAAAAGCAGCTTATAGGTATTATCTATCATTATCACTTGTAAATTCATTTTAATTTGTATTTACGTTTAATTATGTTAATTCATTATAGTAAAGTGATGAATTAAGGGAAAAATATATGGAGTATTAATCAACAATTTCATGATAATTATGTGTATAACTAACATATATCATGTCTTTATTGAGTTGGTGTCATATACTATGTAACTTTATGTTATAAAAAAATCGATAAGTACTCTAACTCTATAGATGTCCAGATAAGATATGAGATCAAAATTAAGTGGACAAACCCCTCAGATGTGAGCTTTGATGTTTTTGAAATCAATTAGGTTGGCTAGACAACAAGCACAATCCAAGATTCCAATGAAGTTGTGATCAAGGTTGAATCAACTAACTGTCATGTAGGACACGTTTGTTTACTTGTTCAACTTATACACGTTTAAGTTCATGCGTGCACACAAAATTGAATGACATAAATATCAGTTAAAGCTAAATTTAAAAACACATTTATATATTATGTCCCGCAAATTCTAATTTATGTCTTTCTCTCTATTAGGTCACCCAACATTAACAATAAGGACTTGTTAATATTTTCAATACACGACTTTGACTTGTGCCAAGCTCAACGCCGAGAAGAACTTCAACAACTCAAGAGGTATAGATTGATACTTTTCTTCTTTTTTTAGTCCGTTGAAAAATGATACTTTTTTCTTATATTTAGCGATAATTAAATTAAATTTTTAATAAAATAATTTATAATCATACATATATTTATAACTTTCATATTTATTCATCTTCACTGTGGCACTAACTTCCCTAGGTAAGGAAATGCCAAGATGACGATGAATTTTTTAAGATTTTTTCTTTATTCTTAAACTTCATGTGAAGTCAAACACCTTATTTTGAAAAAACTGGAACCCTAAATTTGCCTACACTCACCGAAATTTAACCTCACCAGATCCATAGCCACTATGGCCGTTGGACAGTCTCCCCTGCCAGAGATTGGGACAACGATGCACATAATATCAAATATGGGACAACCATCAACAACAACCTTTGCTAATACTTTGAAACCAATCACCCCACAACACAAATCTATCCCTCTAAAACAGATTGCTTAGCTTCATGGTGAACCACGAGTAGTATGGGAAGAGGAGGAAGTTGCACAAATGATTATCAATGAAGACCTTCAATACGCAGTCATAGGAAAATTCTCCTACGGATGGCCAGATATTCAAGATCTCAGGAAATTGATACCTAAGCAATGCAATCTCAAGAGAGAGGTAAATATTGGACTACTCAGTAACAGATACGTTCTAATACGTGCCACAGATTTAGAAGATTATGTAACTTTATTGTCAAAGCCTCAATTCTACATTACACATCAACACTGGTCATACCCTATGTGAACTCTCAAATGGGATCCATTTTTTTATCCGGAGGAAGAAACTTCAGTAGCAATAACTTGGATCTCGTTTCCATCACTGCTACTAAGCTTTTTTGGCAAAGAGGCTATATTCTCCTTAGCAGCTGCAGTAGGTAAGCCTCTGCAGGTAGACATGGCAACAAAGAATAAGACAAGACCAAGTTATGCAAGTGTAAAGGTGGAGGTAGATTTGCTAGGAGATTTTCCAAAGAGGATAAACGTTGGAATGAGGAAGAAAACATGAGAGATTATGGAGAAGTGGGTGCAAATCAAGTACGACTATGTCCCAAAGTATTGCAAGACTTGCAAATTACAAGGTCATAATGAAAATGAATGTTTTGTCATACACCCGGAACTATACCCAAAGGAGCAAGAAGGAGATGAAAACAAAAGGGCAGCAGAAGAGGACACAACAAAAAAAGAGGTGGTCACAGGAATCAATAATGATATCATACAACACAAAGGGGAAAAACAACTACAAAAGGGGAAGGGGAAACAAGGTGAAGAAACATTCCATGAACAAAGGAGAAAGTATGGGAACAGAAGAGGCATTCAACACCAAAGAATAGAACACGTTTGGAATCCCAGACCAAAACATAATAATGAGAACGAGCTGATTACCACAAACCAGTTTGGGGATCTTGAGGAGGAAACTGATGTTGAAGAAAGGATAAAGGAAGCAGACTTGACAACTAAAACACAAGTTGATCTAGTACAGACTACGCTACCATCTAAAGAAGACAGGCCACCAAAGGACAGTAATCCGGGACCCAGTAATGCAAAGGGATAGAAACAGACTAGTGACAGCTCAGAACACTCTTAGGAGGTGAACACTCCGTACATAGTTATATCTGATACAAAGAATCTAGAGCATACTGAAGGGAAGAACACTCCAGGTAGCAAAAGCTCAAAGACCAAGTTCACAGAAACTAATGATATCAGCAAAGAGCTGGATGATAGGGTTGAACATGTTGATATGATGGATCATTAGTATGATAAGGGAGACCTTTTGGTGCATGAGGGAGAAAGGGAGGAAGGGTCCACAGAAGAGGGGGAGAGAGGAGGAGAAGCAATGAATGCCACCTCACACAGAAACACAAAAATCCACAATCTAACCAAAGAGGAGAAGGACAAGAAGCAGCAGGAAGGGGAAGATGACAACATGGAAGGTGTTCTAGAAGACATAAGTAGGAAATGTGATTTATCCCCAAGGCAGGCTGGACATCTTAGAGGAAAATCAAAAAAAGAAGCAAGACAAACAGCCATCCCCATACAAGTTAATAAAAGGAGTAAGAAGAGTTCCAATACAACATCCAATCAATGATAGACAAAGTTATATTTTGGAATATAAGGTCTGTGAAAACTAACAAAGCTTTTGAGAGATTACAAGACCTTAACATGAGACATCATTACTCTTACATTGCTTTACTAGAACCTTTTCAAAGTCCATCTGAGCTGGACAATTACAAGAGAAGGCTAGGAATGCAGTATGCCAAGGAAAATTACTCAGGAAAAATTTGGTGTTTTTGGAATGAAGACTGGGAAGAATAAGAAGATACAGACACTAATCAACAACATACCATAAAGTTCAGGTTGCAAGGGTCACAAGACTGGTTTAAGGTAATTGATGTTTATGCTAGATGCAGTGCTTTGGATAGATTGGAACTATGGGACACTCGGGAAGATACAACAATGAACACTGACATACCTTGGCTGGTAGGTGGTGACTTTAATATCATATTAGATGAGTCAGAAAAGCTAGGAGGACTGCCAGTAACTCAAAGTGAAGTCACTGATTTTGCACATTGTATTTGTGCATGTGCACTAAATGAAATTAAGTTCACAGGTAGCTGTTATACATAGTGGAATGGGAGAATTGAAGAGGCTAGTATATTCAAAAGACTTGATAGAGTGTTTGGAAATAATGAGTTCTCTTCTCTGTTGCCTAACAGTGAAACACACCATCTGATAAGACAAAGATCAGATCATGCACCATTGCATGTGATCTGTAACACTAATCAGGAACAAGCAGTCAAGCCTTTCAGGTTTTTGAGCTTTTGAACCAAACATAAGGATTTCAGTGGAATAATGGCAGCAGTTTGGTCTGAGAATGTTGCAGGTTCCCCTTTCTCTATAGTACAAACAAAGATGAAAAGGTTAAAGACAACCCTAACTAAGTGGAGTAAGTCAACCTTTGGAAACATCTTACAACAAATTGCAACACTAGAGGATGTGAAAAGAGTAAATGAGACACAACTAGAGATGTCCCCTACTGAGGCCAACAGAGGCAAGGCAAATGCAGAGCTGAAAAGATATTTAAAGATAGAGGAGGAGTATTGGAGACAAAAAGCTGGAATGAAGTGGTTCCAAGATGGAGACAGAAACACCAGATTCTTCCATTCTTATGTGAAAGAGAGGAGAAGAAAATTCCATATTTGAGAAATACAAACTAGGCAGGGGGACTGGATCGCTACAAGTCAGAATATAGGAGAGAAAGCTGTAGCTGTATTTCAAGAACAGTTTCAAGAAACACGGGAGATCACTGATTATTCCATGTTGCAGAGTATACCAAGTCTCATTACAGGTGAGCAGAATGCAGAGATGGAAAGAATGCCACATAATGAGGAAGTTAAAAAGGTGGTGTTTGATCTGAATGCTGATAGTGCAAGTGGACTAGATGGTTTTTCAGGACAATTTTATCAAAGTAGTTGGAACATTATTGGGAATGACATAACCAACATGGTTAAAGCTTTTTTCTGTGGACAAGAACTTTTGAGATACTTGACACACACCAACTTAGTTCTCATCCCAAAAAAGGAAGTAGTTACAACATTTGGGGATCTAAGGCCAATAAGTCTTAGTACTTTTGCAAATGAAATCACATCCAGGCTGATGCATGAAAGAATGGTGATAACTCTGCCAGGGATTATATCCCAAAATCAAACAGGCTTTGTCAAAGGTAGAAGCATAACTGAAAATGTGCTTTTGGCTCAAGAGATAATTAGAGACATCTCAAGGAGGGATAAATTGCATAATGTTGTAGTAAAGCTGGATATGGAAAAAGCATATGATAGAGTTTCATGGAAATATCTAATCCAAGTTTTACGAAAGTTTGGTTATTCTGAGAGGATTATTGATATGATAGTAAGATTACTCAGCAACAACTGGTATTCAGTAATACTGAATGGGCAATCTTATGACTTTTTTCAATCTTCTAGGGGTTTGAAACAAGGGGATCCCTTATCCCCCACTATCTTTATAATTGCTGCAGAAGTATTGGCAAGAAATATAAATGACCCATTTGAAGATCCAGAGTACAAATGATATGGAATGCCTAAATAAAGTCCAAAAATCAACCATTTATCATATGCAGATGATACTATTCTATTCTGTTCAGGACAACCCTCCTCAATGAGGAAAATGATGCAGGTACTTAGAAGATATGAAGTTGTGTCAGGACAGATGATAAATCTGGACAAGAGCTTATTTTATCTCCATGACAAGGTTCCTATTGAGGTGGCCTATCATATTAGGAGGATCACTGGGATTAGAATGTGTTCTTTCCCATTCACTTAACTGGGCTGTTCAATCTATTATGGGAGGAAAAACAAAACTCATTTCGAAGGTCCTATTAAGAAGGTGGCCAAAATGATGCATTCTTGACAAAATAGACTTCTATCATTTGGAGGGAGATACATACTTATAGCACATGTCTTGCAATCTATGCCAATTTACATGCTCTCAGCTATGAACCCTCCAAAAAGTGTCGTAGTTCAATTGCATAAACTATTTGCTAAGTTCTTTTGGGGTAACTACATTGGTGCTAGAAACAAACATTGGGTCTCTTGGGAGAACATGTGTTACCCTAAGAAAGAAGGAGGACTAGGATTTAGAGCTCTAGATGATATGTCCAATGCCTTATTTGCTAAACCGTGGTGGAACTTTAGGACATCTAACTCTATGTGGAGTACATATATGTGAAATAAATACTGCAAAAAAGTCCATCCAACCCTGGCAAGCAGTATTGGGGGATCACATGTATGGAGAAAAATGATATCAGTTAGAGATGAGGTGGATCATAATATATGGTGGCAAGTAAAAGGAGGAAATTCAAGCTTCTGGTTTGAAAATTGGACAAAATAGGGTGCACTGTACTTTATAGAAGGGGACCATGCAAGGGAGGATGAGGTAGAGATAAAAACATTCATTACTGAAAGGAAATAAGATGAGACAAAATTGTTAACAAGGCTATCACAGGAGATAACATAACACATTATAGAGAGCATCAAACCCCTAAGTGGAGAAGGAAATGATACACCTTGGTGGATGGGGAATACTCAGGGAGATTTCACTGTCAAATCTGCCTGATAGCAGATGAGAAAGAAAAAAGAAGAGAGACGGGACTATGATATGTTGTGGAACAAAGGAGTGCATTTTAAAGTGGATTTCTTTTTATGGAAGGTATGGAAGAGGAGGATACTTACTGATGACAACCTAAAAAGAATGAGAATCCCAATTATATCAAGATGCTGGTGTTGTGATAACAAGGTGGAGGAAACAATGACACATCTTTTCCTAACAGCCCCCATAGCCATTAGGTTATGGAGGAAGTTTACTAATTTTGCAGGTATAAACATAGATGGAATGCACTTGCAACAACTTATAATCACTTGGTGGAAGCATGATTCCCCACCAAAGCTACAAGTGATATATAGAGCTATGCCAACAATAATAATGTGGACATTATGGAAAAGAAGGAACAACATAAAGCATAGAGGCAAAACCACATACACAGAAATGGTGGCACAAATACAGGAAATGGTTAGGAAGATATTGAAGATGCTTTACCCATGGATAATATTGGATATAAGAGATTGGCCAGACTTAATTGCTAAAATAAAGGAGTACAGGCCAAAACTATATGTCCACAGTGTTGAATGGAAACCACCAGTGGGTCAGAGACTGAAATGTAATACAGATGGAGCAAGTAGGGGAAACCCAGGAATGAGCTCTTTTGGTTTCTGTATTAGAGATGAAAGGGGAGATTTGAGATATGCTAAAGCAAAAGGCATAGGCATCACAACCAATATAGAGGCAGAAATTTTTGCAATACATGAGGCATTAGAATACAATTATGATAATGGATTGAGGGAGATAACAATAGAAACAGACTCTTTATGTCTGCAAAGAATGATCCTAAAGCAGTGGAAGGTACCTTGGGAAATAGTGGAAAGGGTAGAAGATACTAGAAAGAGATTACATCAGCTAGATGCAAAAATCATTCATATCTTTAGAGAAGGGAATACTGTAGCAGACTCACTAGCTAATGAGGTGATAGAAACACAAGATACAACAGAGTACCATATTTTTCAGGAGCTACCAAGCAACATAAGGAGGTTACTTAACATGGACAAAGCACAAGTGCCTAATTTGAGAATCAGAAACAAGTATATCAACATATAACGGCAGGAACAATGAGGACATACAATTACAAAATATTTGATATATTAGGGCACAAGACAAGCAGTAACAGTCACATAACCCATCGAATACTTGGCGTCACCATACATAACTATAGCAGATTGTTCATAAGGAAATCATTACAGGTGGTGAGCACACCATCTGACAACGTGGAAGGCAAAGAAATACGGATGGCAATAATGGAGATCGAAGATTACCTATTCTTCTAGATCTGCTGGCACATTTCCTGTCCTGGTCCATACCCGATAGGAGAGCAACAAATACTAAGGATAAACTTCAAGGAACATTCACCAGCAGCAACAACAGAAAGAGAGTGGAGAAGGCCATTCAAAACGAAAGCATCAACAGATGGGAATGAAAAGGGACAAAGATTGTTGAACTCTTCTCAACAATCAACAGGAGAATCTCACAGAAGGACTACTTTCCTTTTTTGCTTTGGACCGGGTCTTTGGGCCTATTTTTTTTTTTCTTTTGTTTGTTTTGGACATGGGTCTTTGGCCAATTTCAGCTAAATAAAACGGTCCTCAGACCACAAAAATTTAAATAATAATAATAAAAAAAAATTCAAACACCTTTACATATACAAATGTAGGTGGTTTGAAGATTGCAGATTGGACCAACTTGGACTCTCAGAACAATTTATATATACTACTTACTTAATTGGCGTTGTTGTTGTCTCCGACCCTGACTTCTCTGATGCACGTCTCATGTATGCAAAATACGTCATGCTCCTGACCGTGGTCGATGATCTTTTCGATGGTTTTGCATCTAAAGATGAATTGCTCAACATCATTGAATTAGTAGAAAGGTATTTCATCTGAACTTATAAGCTCGTCAAACTGACTTATAAGCATTTTTAGTTTATTTATGTGTTTGGTAATTAAGCACCAAAATACTTATCAGTTAAAAGGTATATAATCAGTCAAAAGTCAGATCATCCCCAATTTATGATTTTTCAGCTTATAAGTTATAACTAATTATTTTACTATCTAGTCCTTAATATTTTTTAAAAAAATCTCAAGATATTTTTCTTATAACAAAACTCTTTTTCTTTTTTTTTTTGAAAAAAATAAATTGTAAATAAGGATATTTTAGTTATTCTAACAAAAAAATAGCTTATCAGCATAATTAAACATATCAAATGGTGTACTTATTAACAATTTCAATATTTTTATCGAATCACATAATTGTGTATTCATAAAATTAGTTTCAACACTTAAAGTTTATCGATTATTATTTACAGGTGGGATGACTATGCAAGTATAGGTTATAATTCTGAGAGGGTTAAAGTTTTTTTTTTTCTGTTTTTTATAAATCAATTGAGGAGCTTGCAACAATTGCTGAAATTAAACAAGGCCGATCTGTCAAAAATCATCTTATTAACTTGGTAAGGGAATTATTCTCTAACTTCCCTCTTTAACAATTTTTTATACTCTCTTCGTTTTAATTTGTTTGTCTTTTTTTTTAGTCTATTTAAAAGAAAATGTGTCTTTTCAAATTTAACAATTCTTTAATTTTCAACTTCATGTCATATGTATGTCTTTAAAACCATAAGGTTAAAGGAAATTTTGATACGTTAAGCGTATTTTTAATTTCAGATTAAAAGATTCAAAAATCTTATTTACTTTTGTTTGTCTTAATTTTTTTTTATCTGATTAAGAAAGAAAGTCTTTTTTTTTCTAATTTGACAACTCTTTCATTTCAACATTTCACGGTAACGTGTTTAAGATCACATGATTAAAAAACATTTTGAAACAAAACATATTTTTAATTTATGACCACAAGATTCAAAAATCTTCTTTACTTTTCTTTTTAGTTTGTTTTAAAAAGAAGGTCTATTTCTAATTTGTTACTCTTTAATTTCACTATGTCATATGACATCTTTACGACCACATCTGATTAAATAACATTTTGATACAGTAAGCATATCTTTACTTTAACACCACAAAATTATAAAATCTTCTTTACTTTCTTAAATTGTATACTTAGTCAATTAAGGCAAATTACAAATTGAAACAGAAAAAATATTTCAATTATTTTTAGTTTACTTTCTTAAACTCTGTGTCTATTATCTCGGAATTTCAATAGTGGCTTGAAGTGATGAAGTGCATGTTGATTGAACGACTAGAGTGGTGGACAAGCAAGACAATGCCAAGCATAGAAGATTATTTGTATGTTACTTCTATAGCATTTGGTTCAAGATTGGTTCCTCTTACAACACAATACTATCTTGGAATAAACATCTCCAAGGATCTTTTAGAAAGTGATGAAATATATGGTTTATGCAATTGTACTGGTATAGTCATGAGGCTCCTCAATGATTTACGAACCTATAAGGTAACAACTCTTGTATTTTGTGTTTTAATTTTAGTTTGGCTCATCAAGATAACTTTCATGTGATATTGTTTTCTTGGTACTAATTTATAAATAATATTGTCTAAAAGTATTCATATATTATCTAGACAAATAATATGAAGAGGTGGAGTTGGCTGATGGGAGGTAGGGGTGGAGGTGGGGGGCTAGGAGACGGGGTAAAGATGAGATGTGTTGAAAGTTGGAAAAGAAACCATCAATCAATGTAAATTGTCATTTATAAAACTTATTTTTTTTAATTTCAGTGAGAAAGTCATTTTCCTATATACCGAACACACCCATAATATTAGAGTTTCTCTTCATGTCAAAACAATCAACTTGTCCATTATACCCTATGGTAAACAATGCAAAATCTTGATGAGTAAACCTAGAATTTTGAGTTTATAGGTTTTGAAATCATGTTTGTTTATTGAATTCTGAATAAATTACTAATATTAGTCAATTGTCTCTCACATGTTTTCCTACAGAGAGAACAAGGGGAGAGCTCAATGAATTTAGTCAAAATATTAATGACACAAAGTCCAAGAAGAACAAATATTTCTGAGGAAGAAGCTATAATGAAGATAAAGGAAATCTTGGAAAGTAATAGAAGAGAGTTGTTGAAAGTGGTTTTAGTTCAAAAAAAGGGAAGCCAATTGCCTCAATTATGCAAAGAAATATTTTGGAGGACAAGCAAAATGGTTTGTTTCACTTATTCACATGGCGATGAATATAGATTTCCAGAGGAAATGAAGAATCACATTGATGAAGTCATTTACAAACCACTCACATATCATTAATCCCTCATTTTAATTTATGAGTTTTATTTTTCCTCATGTTTCAATTTATTTGTTTGATTTTGATTTGACAGTTGACACAATAAAATTAAAGAACGTGAAGAAAAGTTTTAATGATAATCGTGTCCAATTCTTAATTAAATATTTGAGAGTATACTTTTTATGTGTCCTATTTTACCACAATATAAAATATTTGAGCGCATAATTTTTATGTGTCTACTTTACCACATCAATAATATTTGAGAGAACAACTCTTTATGTGACACCCTACTTTATCACAATAGTAATATTATGTGTCCTACCTTATCACAACGATAATACGACAATGGGCTAAATGCATGCTTAGTCTTGCTAAAAAGGTGTTGACAATAGGATATATTAACAAGGTATCGACCATGATAATTGAACTCTTAATTTTAGAACCAAAGTCAAGAAGAATAACTTTACTTTTGCTCATAGATTGTTACATCTCAATGCCAAAAATAGAGGTTTTTTCCACCGTAAATTAATGAGAAATTTATTTATAAAATATGGTTGTTTTCACTGAACTAGCTCACTGGGAAAACATATGGTGGGAAATAGATTTACAGTGAAAAATTGGAAAGCTTCCTAATTTTTCCATGTGAAAAATCTACTCTATATGTTTCAATTTGTTTGACCTACTTTTCATTTTAGTCCGTCTAAAAAAAATGTCTTTTTCCCTTTATAACAACTCTTCGAACCCAACTTTTCATATGACATGCATGTTTAAGACTTAAAGGATATTTTGGTACATTTGACATATCTTTAATTTAAGACTACAAGATTCAAAAGTCTTTTTTATTTTCTTAAATTTCGTATCAAGTCAAAATATGGGTCAAACAAATTGAAATGAAAAAAAATACTATTTTCTATTTTCTAATTGATTCAATCAAAATATCTAGAATAACTACTAAATATTTTCCAGTGATTGATGTTTTATTGTTGTCCAACTTTTTAATAACCCTAAGTTCCTGCATTATGCTAATTAAGAGGTTCTAAATCAGTTTTACTCGGATTAGGTCTATTGTACACATAAGTCATATTTTGTTATGAACTTTTTATTCTCAGATTAACTAAGTGAAGAAAGAGTTGAAATAATTGAGAAATTGTGTGTGTCTTTTCATTGAAATCTGTACAATATTTATGCTAATAATACAAAAGGAATCTATTCGTAACAAACTATACAACTGTAAAATTTATATTCGCCTAAAATTAAATAAATCTAAATGAATATTTACAAGTTTGTTGCATAAACCTCTAGAAGCTAAAATAATCAGATGACTAGAAATCATCCAACACATTCTTGATCAATGTTGAGATTTCAATCCACGTGTCCAAGATATATACCCAGCTTACTGCTATATTTTTGTCTCAGACTTGGAGCTTTGTCTAAAATTATCACTCGCCTTCTTCAATTCTTGTAGCTGCTGTGAACCAAGAATAACATGAGAATTATTTTGTTCAACACCCCCTCTCAAGTTGGAGGGGAAAGTAGTGAGACCCAACTTGGCAAGGTTTGATCAATGAGATGGTCCGAAAAGAGATTTAGTAAAGAGATCGGCGACCTGTGAAGGAGACGAAACAAAAGAGAGGGATATCAAGCCAGAAAGAAACTGTTGTCGGACAAAATGGCAATCCAACTCGACGTGTTTGGTTCGTCGTGAAAGACTGGGTTTTTGGCAATATGAATGGCAGATTGACTATCGGAGTGCACGGGAATGGGTAAAATTGGAGTGATGGAAATGTCTTCAAGAAGACGAACCAACCATGTTAACTCAGCTACAACACAGCGCATGGATCTATACTCTGCTTCAGCGGACGACAAGAAACAAAAGTCTGCTTTTTTGATTTCCAAGAAATTGGGCAGTCACCAAGACTGATAAAATAACTAGAAACTTAGCGGCGAGAATCTGGACAAGATCCCCAGTCAAAATCACAAAAGGCAAGGATCTTGAAAGAAGGATTTGAAGAAAAGAAAAGACCTTGGCCTGGGGAAGACCGAAGATAACGAATGACACGGAGTGCAGCAAGAAAATGAACTTCACAAACTGATTTTTCTGGTCTGACTTTCACGGACCCAATTATGGATCGTAAATCCATCTATGAGCGGTAATTTGAACCCGTAAAATGAAGTTTAGAAACTTGTTTTTGGCCTTATTTTCACAGATCTTATTATGAATCGTAAACCCAACTACAAGCTGTAATTTGGGTTCATAGAATAGATTTTAGAAACTCAAAATTGCATCCTAACTTCTACGGATGGGATCTAGTTCTACAGTTCGTAGATCAAACCACGGGCCATAGATGACCCTCGTTGAAGGTTTTTTTACAACTTTTTAATTGAGGTTGTTTTGGTATTTTCCCATCCGTCTTAAATCTAAGACACGACGCTTTAACTTCTATTAGGGGAATAATATATTTCATCAAGTACTCAGTTTTTTTCCTCGTATACGCTCTTAACCCCCCCCCCCCTCCTCCTAAACTCAGAAAAACAAACCGCAAGAAAAGCAAAGCTAGGGTTTCGTTTTCAAAATTAAAGATAGACTTGTACGTTTGTATTATCTTTCGAACAAACAATAAAGAGCAAAATATACTTTTAGATTTTTTTATAATATTGAGGTATTAGATAATAATTTACCAAAAAAAAAAATCACAAGTTTATAGAGATTTTTTATTATTGCGCAGCGCGAACAAGTTTACTAATTGAAATAGAGAAGGAAAGAACTAAACTCATAAATTCAAAATGAGGGATTAATGATTGAGTGGTTTGTAAAAAACTTCATCAATGTGATTCTTCATTTCCTCTGGAAATCTATATTCATCACCATGTGAATAAGTGAAATAAGCCATTTTGCTTGTCCTCCCAAATATTTCTTTGCATAATTGAGGCAATTGGCTTCCCTTTTTTTGAACTAAAACCATTTTCAACAACTCCCTTCTATTACTTTCCAAGATTTCCTTTATCTTCATTATAGCTTCTTCCTCAGAGATATTTGTCATTAGTATTGTGACTAAATTTATTGAGCCCTCCTTTTGTTCTCTCTGTAGGAAAACATGTGGGAAACAATCCACCAATATTAATATATGTTTCAATATGTGGAGTACTAAAAAAGACATGTACTATAATGGAGGCATAGAAGATGTTATGAGTTCGGTAAAAATCAATAGTTTGGGTTCAATTTATGTCTTTATAACAATAATATGAATAATTTATTCAGAATTTAATAAGAAACATGATTTCAGAATCTATAAATTTAAAATTCTAAATTAGCATCTGATCACTCAGTAGTCTAAGGTTTTGTATTGACAAGTTGACTGTTTTGACATGAAAAGAAAATTTAACACTATAGGTGTGTTCGGTATAGAAGAAAATGACTTTTTTGCTGGAAGTAAGAAAAATATGTTTTCACAAGTGGTATTTTACATTGATTGATTGTCTCTTTTCTATCCTCCAACAAATCTAATCGTCTTTACTTCACCCCTAGCCCTCATCCCCACCACCCTACAGGCCCACACCCCCTACCTCTCATCGACCAACTCCACCTTAGCTTCCACAGAATTTATCTAAATGATATACAAATGTTTCTTTTAGATAATATTATTTATTTAGTATAAAAAATAAGGAATTAATTTATTGTTCTGGAAAATATTTTTCATACCCAACACACCCCTATATATATATATATATATATATATATATATATATATCCAAGTGATAAGTTTTATTTTATATAATTGTATGATGATGCTTATCCAATATCACATGATGAAAATTATCTCAATGAGCCAAATTAATATAAAAAAAATACAAGAGTTGTTACCTTGGAAGCTTGTAAATCATTGAGGAGTCGCATGACTCTACCGCTACAATTCCATAAGCCATATATTTCATCACTTTCTAAAATATCCTTGGAGATTTTTATTCCAAGATAATATTGTGTTGTGAGAGAAATCAATCTTGAACCAAATGTTATAGAAGTAACATACAAATACTCTTCTATGCTTGGTATTGTCTTGCTTGTCCACCACTCTAGTCGTTCAATCAACATCCACTTCATCACTTCAAGCCACTATTAAAATTGTATGATCGTACACATGGCGTTTAAGAAAATAAATTAGAAGCAATTGAAATAGTTTTTCTGATTCAATTTGTTTGTCTTAGTTAACTAGGTAGATAATTTTGTTGTTCATCCTGTATTCCTAAGATACTTAGAACAAAAACTTTGAAGAACTTGATAAAAAACAACAAAGTTTAAAGAGTATTTTCAAAACTAGAAAATTAAAACTAGAAGAGAAAATAGAATTGGAAACAAATTAGGAACAGTATAAAAAAAAATTTCTTAAAGAAGAAAATCGAGCCCACTGAATGCACAGTGTCCCCTTAAAGAAATTATTCCTCTCAAGTACCCGAGGTTAATGGAATATGTCCTCCCAGGATAGAATGATCTTACTCACTAGTGTATCGGTACCTAAAACCACGGTGTCAGCGAACTACTCAACTACAGTAAAATACACTTAGAATACTAGATTTAGTAGTAGTAGAAGAAGTCTAGAAAATTGGCTCTCATAAAATGAGAGAAAATCCCTATATTTATAGACAACAAAGGGTAGTGTGAAAAGGTTCTTATTGTTCCTTACCGGAAATGTCACAATCCTTTGGAAAAGTCACAATCTTTCGGAAAGGTCATAATCTTTCATAAAAGTCACAACTTTTCATAAGAGAAAATACATAATTACCCCATCGAACTTATACCATTTTTTGAATTAGACACCTAAAGTTTGCGAAAGTCCTATTACCCCAGGAAATCATTTTAACGTAGCATATACACCCCCTTTTTCGATCATTCCCAGTTGTAATAAGGCAGGTACAAATCACGCACCAACCCTAATCTATCACCTGTCATTCACTGTTTAACTTTTAATTCTTTTCATTTTTGCCTTTAATTTTCTATTTTTATTTCTTTTCTTTTCTTTTCTTTTTCGAATTTTTTCTCTTTTAAATTTCTACTTAGCCTTTGACTTCTCGAAATTGTTTTTTTGAATTCCACCACCACAAATCATAGTGACAACACTCCATCATTGTACTACTTAATCACTACTAAATCATTGACAAATAATCAAAATATGAAAGTTAGAAGTTCTATCAAACCAAAATTTAAATTATCATCTTCATCCCAAATCGCCTTCTTTATCTATTAGCATCACCATTTTCGATCTTTAATTTTTAGGAAAGAGAAAGCTACTTAGTTAAGTTTAAAAAGAAGAAGATAGAATCTAATAATATCACATTTTAAAATATAAAATTTGAGCAAGAATGGTGGTTTTTAATTTTTGGCATGTTGAAAAAGCTTCTTAAAAGGCTATTAATGGAGATTTGGGAAGATGAGAAGATGGGTCTAATTTATTAATTAAAAAAATCAAATTACAAATGCCACATGGTATTTTAACACTGGTTTGGGGTGAGAAAATATCTATTCTTCTACCATAAGCAACACGTTTGGATGGGAAGAAGAAAAGGGGAAACAAGCTGTGAGCATTTCATTATTGTGAGAGTTAGTTTACATTGCACTATACATACATATATATAGCTAAGCTACAGTCTAACTAACTACTGTATCAACCTATCACAAATGTACAGCTGTCACATAGTAACAGAATCACAGTAACAAAATTAGTTATATCTAATTACACTTATCAGCTAACTATTCAGAACTGTTAGCAAACTAATCAGCATGGTTAAGTGACTCCTTTCTCAATACTCCTCCTCAAACTAGGTGTGGTGAAAACATTCAGAACACCAAGTTTGGATAGCAAAAAATCATGCTGTAATCTTCCCAGAGCTTTAGTCAATATATCTGCTTGCTGATCTTTAGTAGGAATATACAATGTGTTAATCAGTCCTTGTTGAATTTTTTCTCTAATGAAGTGGCAATCAATCTCTATGTGCTTGGTTCGTTCATGGAATACAGGGTTTGAAGCAATTTGAATTGCGGCTTTACTATCACAGAACACACTGACTGGTTGTTTAATCTTAATGCCTAATTCCTTCAGCAAATTTGTTACCCAAACAATCTCAGCTGTCAAGCAGGCCAAGCTTCTGTACTCTGCCTCGGCAGAGCTCCTTGAGACTGTAGCTTGTTTCTTGGATTTCCAAGAAATGAGAGAGTCTCCTAATTTCAACAAGTACCCTGTTACAGATCTTCTGGTATTTGGACATGCAGCCCAATCAGCATCACAGAAACCAGTTAGACACATATCCTTTTGTGAAGACATGAGAATTCCCAAGCCTGGTTGATTTTTGATATACCTAAGGACCCTAAGAGCTGCTTGCCAGTGTTGGACTTTAGGTCTTTGCAAGAACTGACTCAAGGTTTGTACAGTGTAGGCAATATCCGGCCTAGTAGTAGTCAAGTATAACAATTTACCAATCATTCGTTGATACTGAGAAACATCATGAAACAACTCCTCCTCACCATAGCCCTCTGCAGAAGCTGTAGTGAGTTTGATGTTGCACTCTAGAGGAGTAATAGCTGGTTTGCCTGCAGTGACACCAGCTTCAGCCAATAATTCCAATGCATACTTTCTTTGACTCATGAGAATGCCCTTTTTTGATCTGCTGAATTCAATCCCTAAAAAGAATTTCAACTCTCCAAGGTCTTTGATCTTGAACCATTTATGAAGAACCTCCTTAGTGTCTTGAATAAGTGTTGCATTGTTGCCTGTGATAAGAAGGTCATCAACATACACCAAGATAATAACCAAACCAGCACCGTGTCTCTTAGTGAATAAGGAATAATCCAAATGACTTTGACTATATCCAGATTGCAATAATGCTTCTGTAAGTTTGAAATTCCACTGCCTTGAGGCCTGCTTGAGGCCATAAAGGGATTTTACAAGTCTGCATACCACAGGTTGTGTGTGATCTGGTGCTACTGAAAGTCCTTTAGGCAATTCCATGAATACTTCTTCTGTGAGATCACCTTGTAAGAAGGCATTGTAGACATCCATTTGGTATAAACACCAATTTTCTGCAGCAGCTAATGCAATAATGGTCCTTACTGTCACCATCTTTACTACTGGTGAAAAAGTCTCCTGATAATCTATACCAGCTGTTTGGCTGTAACCTTTTGCTACCAATCTGGCCTTATACCTTTCCACTTCACCATTCATTTTGTATTTGATCTTAAAAACCCATTTGCACCCTATCACAGGCTTACCCTGTGGCCAAGGAACTAGGTTCCAAGTCCCATTATCTGCAAGAGCTTGAAGCTCCTGTTGCATTGCATCTATCCACTTTACATCTTGCACTGCTTCTTCATAAGAATTGGGCTCAGTAACAGCTGAAAACTTACTTAAACAAGCCATGTATTCAGGAGATAGACTTTGATAAGAGACATAGTTAGACAAGGAGTGAGGCTGTCGATCTTGCTGTACTGTCTTCTTAGTAGTAGTCACATAATCTTGATGCCAAGATGGCTTGATCACAACTCTACTGGATTTCCTTGTAATAGGAGGCACGATTACAGGTTCCTCAACAGCACCCTGTGTCCTTTCACCAGTGCCTGCAGGCATGATTACAGGTTCCTCACCTGCAATGGCATTGTGCATCAGTCCATCATCACTGTCATCCTCTATCATGGTAGGTATTACGTGAATGTCAGGTGCAGGATTAGTTATGGCATCTAACTCTGATAGCTGGGAAGTGTCAGGAAACAAATTTAATGAGGAATCCTTGTGCAAGGACTTGAATGGGAATACTGATTCTTGGAACACAACATCCCTACTGACCAAGAACTTTTTATCAGCAACATGATAGAGAAGATAACCCTTTTGAGTGAGAGAATAGCCCAGGAGAACACAAGCATCAGCCCTGGCAGAGAATTTATCTTTTCTCTGAAGTGTGGTAGCAAAACATAAGCAGCCAATGGTTCTGAGATGATCTAAGTTGGGTTTTTTTTTGTAAAATACTTCATAAGGTGACTTTCCTAGTAAAGTAGGAGTAGGTAGTCTGTTGATCAAGTACACAGCAGATAACACACATTCCCCCCAAAACTTGATAGGTAGACCACTTTGAAATCTGATGGCCCTTGCTACTTCTAATACATGTCTATGTTTTCTTTCCACCACTCCATTCTGTTGTGGAGTGTGGGGACAACTACTTTGATGAATGATGCCCAAGGACTGAAATAATGTATTGCATTCAACATTGAAGAATTCACCTCCATTATCTGATCTAACAATCTTTACACAACGATCAAATTGAGTTTTAACCATTTGAAAGAAACACCTTAAGATTGTGAAAACATCAGATTTCAATTTCAGCAAATACAACCATGTGATTCTGGAACAATCATCAACTACAGTTAGAAAGTACTTGTAACCAGCATGAGTATTAACCCTATATGGACCCCAAACATCAATGTGGAGCAAGTCAAATACAGAACTACTTCTAGTAGATGATACAGGAAATGAAAGTCTTGTTTGTTTAGCTAATGGACAGACTAAGCAATCATTGACATGACTATCTGCAGTGGGCATCAATTTCCTCAAAGTAGAAAAAGAAGGGTGACCAAGTCTCCTATGCCATAGCAAGTGATCCTCCTTGGTGTTTTTGAAATTCATTAACTTTGCAGTAGTAGCTGCTGCATTATGTTCAACCTGAGTTGCCACAGCTTTATTCAAGTGGCTTCCATCTTCAACACCTTTATTCAACAGAAAGTAAAGACCTCCAGTCTCCTTACCAATCCCCTTGACCTTCCCAGTTGAGAGGTCCTGGAAAACACAAAACTCAGGGAAAAAACTTATTGAGCAATGAAGTTGTCTGGTCAATTGAGACACAGAAAGTAGATCATAATGGAAGTTAGGGACTACTAGAACATTGGTCAGTACAGCACCATTACCCCAATTGTAACTACCAATATGGGATATTAAAGTAGTGTCACCATTAGGCAATTGTACATGTGTTTGATTACCTTGTTCTAAAGCTACTATATCAAATAGTTCATCTAGAGATGCTGTAGTATGCTTTGTTGCACCAGAGTCCACTACCCAATGCTTTAGTTTAGTGCCTATGGAAAACAAATTATTTGTACCTGCTTGATTAACAGCTGGAATATCATTGTTCTCCTTATTCAACATCCTGATGAGCTGACTATATTGCTCTTGTGTGAATACAGGAGCTGCTGGTCCACTGCCACAATTATCCTCAATAGCATTTACATGAGCCATCCTATTTCCATTTCCATTGCTGCCATAACTTGCAGGAGGTCCAGATTTCTTCTTAAATTTGTAGTCAGGTGGATATCCAACAACCCGATAACATGTATCTTTAGTGTGCCCTTTCATCTTGCAGACATCACATATTAAAGTATAATCCCTCTTCTGCCTATAGAATGACTGTTGGTGATTAGGTCTACCAGCATACAATGTAGCTGAAGTGGAAGCACCAACATCACTTTCAAATGATGAACTACTACCAGCAAATTGCCTTTGAGAGGTAGAAACACCTACATCCTTACCAGCATACAAAGCTGTAGGAATACCTAAATCTCCTCCTGAGTAAGAGCCTGCTGTGACTCTTTGGCTCTCATCAGAGATCACCATCGAGTAGGCTTTGTTTACAGAGGGTAAGGGAATCATCATTAGGATTTGGCTACGAGCCTGGCTGTATGACTCATTTAATCCCATCAAAAAAGCAAATAGCTTCATGTACTGCAAATGACTAGCATACACTACTGATTTATCACATCCACATGAAGGTGGAGCTACGAGAGCATCAAATTCGTCCCAAAGAAGTCGCAATCGAGTGAAATAAGCAGAAACAGATGAGGTACCTTGTGTGATGGTGCAAATCTCGCGATGAAGCTGATAGCCTCGCGATCCATCCACTTTATCGAACCTCTCTTTTAGATCTGCCCACACAGTTGCAGCATCAGATGCATAGATGATACCACTCATCAACTCCTTCGAAACTGAGTTCAAAATCCATGACAGGACAAATGCATTGCACTTTTCCCATTGTTCTCCCAAAGCAGCAGCATAGTCACTCTTTTTACAAGTTCCGAAAACAAATCCTGCTTTGCTCTTGGCTCGAAGAGTTAGGAGCATCGATCGACTCCATAACGAATAATTCTCCACACCTGTGAGCTGGACTGTTGTCAACATAGATCCTGGAGAGTCAGACTGCATGAGATATAAGGAATGATTGCGATTCTTCTCAACATCGTCGATTGTATCTGTGCTCACCATTTTCCCAGAAATTCAGATTGCGGAAGAAAAAAAAACAGAGTATCACAAAGACGCAGTGAAGTGAGGATCAATCAATGGATGAATCAACTGGTGATTCAGAGCTTTGATACCATGAGAAAATATCTATTCTTCTACCATAAGCAACACGTTTGGATGGGAAGAAGAAAAGGGGAAACAAGCTGTGAGCATTTCATTATTGTGAGAGTTAGTTTACATTGCACTATACATACATATATATAGCTAAGCTACAGTCTAACTAACTACTGTATCAACCTATCACAAATGTACAGCTGTCACATAGTAACAGAATCACAGTAACAGAATTAGTTATATCTAATTACACTTATCAGCTAACTATTCAGAACTGTTAGCAAACTAATCAGCATGGTTAAGTGACTCCTTTCTCAATATGGGGCTATAATATTACTCCTTCACGCACTCAATTTTCGTGAGAACACAATTGCAGTAAAAATGGCTGAAAAGGGTGTATTTATCATGAATATAAATAGTTTCATGGGGTAATAGAACCCCCGCAAATTTTAGGTGTCTACTTCAACAAATGGTACAAGTTTGATGGGGTAATTATGTATTTTTTCTTTTCATAAAAGTCACAACTTTTCATAAAACTCACAATTCTTCATAAAAGTCGCAATTTTTCATAAAAGTCGCAACTCTTCATAAAAGTCGAAACTCTTCAATTTTCATTCACATCTTTTAAAACCCAACAAATTTAAGACAGTAAAAAAGATTTTTGACTTTTGTACAGTTAAAAGTAAAGGTATGCTTATTATACCAAAATTAAAGATGTCACATAGAATGTTGAAATTGAAGAGTTCCAAATTAGAAAGAGACATTCTTTTTGTAAACAGACTAAAAAGAAAATTAAGAAAAACAAAAGTAAATTTTTTTTTTTTTGAATCTTGTGGTCATAAATTAAAAAATATGCTTAATGTACCAAAATATCATTTAATTTTATGATCTTAAAAATGATACGTTGAATGTGAAAATTAAAGACATGCAAAATTAGAAAAGAGATATTCTTTTTTAAATACACTAATAAGTAAGACAAACAAATGTATAAAAAATAAAATTAAAGAGGGAAGTTAGAGAATAATTCCCTTACCAAATTAGTAAGGTGATTTTTGACAGATCGGCCTTGTTTAATTTCAGCAATTGTTGCAAGCTCCTCTATTGATTTGTAAAAAATTGAGTATTCGATGATATAGGCCTGACCAACTAAGGCCCACAAAAAGATTCCATGTTCGATGCGTATAAATATTTGGGAACCATGTTTGATACATATAAAAATTAATCTGACGTAAATATTCGATGCGTATAAATATTTAAAAAATATCCTATAGCACGTGATAATAAGGGAAGAAAAAGAGGAAACATGAATGCAGGAATAACAGACAAGTGTTCCAAAATTCATAAATATAATAAGAAGTTTTCATGAATTAAAGTCATTTACTTTATTATGCAATTTAATCCATTAAAAAGTCAAATTAATTAATTAGCATTGGACCACTGGTGATAATTAAGTGATGACATGTGCAGTTAGACACTAGGTAGTCGTACAATTTTATTTTATTTTTAAAATAAAGTTATTAACAAGAGTATATCAAAGTCAACTAGGAAATACAGAGATGTCGTGGTGATACAGAATTGTACCATTGTTTTTCAAATTACAACCTCATATGGAAGGTCATGATGAAGGATAGGCCGATGAGGACGGATCAAAAGAAAAAAACTGATAGATATTTATGTTGATAAGATTTTAAAGAAAGGTTGCATGTGACATTTTAGATAAATTTACATCAGATTGGAGGAGTAAAGTGAAGAGTATTAAGTGAAAGGTTTATCCGTCCTTTAGTGGTATTATCAGTTACTCCTTTAGGAGACAGTTGATTTAGCAATTTTTAGTCTTTATCTATCTAATGATACACACTTTATAAAACATAACACAAGTTCATAACTTACATTTTTGAATTCGGTGATGGCATAGTCGAAGAAGTCAATCCATGAGGTTTGTAAAACCAATGCGAATAATTACTCTACCATTGAGCTTGTTAGTCATATGGTGTAGCAAAATGGTAGATTATCTCAAAAATAGCTTAATTACGCTTCATAGCTATAGTTTGCTAATTACGATTCGTAGCTACATGTTATAGGGAAGAGAGTGATGAGCGAGATTGGGTGTTTCGTAGCTACATGTTATAGGGAAGAGAGTGGTGAGCGAGATTGGGAGAGGGAAGAGAGAAGCGAGTGAGAGAGGGTAGAGAGGCGAACTGCATATGCATATCTATCAAAATAATTGTATATATGTAACTGGTATACTATGTATTTGTATATCTGGCGAGCGAGATTGGGAGAGGGAGGAGAGAGGAGAGCGAGATTGAGAGAGGGAGGAGAGAGGCGAGCGAGAGAGGGCAATAATTTGTATAATTCGCATCTTATTTGTGTAATCGATTTGGTTCGAATTGCAATTCGATATGATTTTTTAACCATAACCATGAACAAAGAGTCATACCATAATTCTATTTAAACACCACCTCCCTTGTTTCAGTTCACAATAAACTAAATTTGAGTAATAAATCATGAGCTTTTCATTAGTGTCCCAACACTTCATCTCATTGAAGAGCTCTTTGGGTCTTCAATGTTGGAAATCATCATCTCCATCTCTGATTTTACAACGAAATACATCAATATCCATGGGTGCATTCAAAGGTTAATTACTTATGGGAATTACTCCAGTAGTTTTTGTTCATACCTTATATACGTACATATAAAAAAATTCGCTATTTAACTTGAGACTAATATTGTAGGTATGCATAAACTTCAAATCCTAAATTCACCTCTGACAGTGTCTGCTCGTGGACTCAACAAGATTTCATGCTCACTCAACTTACAAACTGAAAAGCTTTGTGATGACGATAATGATAATGATGATCTCTATCTTGATGAAGAGCTTATGCCTAAACACATTGCTTTGATAATGGATGGTAATAGGAGATGGGCAAAGGCTAAGGGTTTAGAAGTATATGAAGGTCACAAACTTATTATTCCAAAATTAAAAGAGATTTGTCACATTTCTTCTAAATTGGGAATACAAGGTATCACTGCTTTTGCATTCTCTACTGAAAATTGGAAACGATCCAAGGTATGGATGAATGCATTTGCTTTTGTACATTTTACTCTCTCTGTCCTAATTTATGTGGTATTCGTACTTTGATTTTGAGAGTTAGATGAGTTATTCTTTTCCTGCATGTTCTTCATGTTTTTTAAAAATATTTTGAAATTGTTAATATGATGACTTGTACTTTTATGTCTTTTCATTTATGTAAATATTTTTATTTCAAAATAGTTAAACTATTTTTATTTTAAATAGTTACATTGGTGCACGTTTAGTCCCTTTTGTTCTTTCCAATACATCAATGTACGTAAAAGACAAGAGCCAATGTAAAAAAGATAATGTATAGTTGAAATATGTATAAAACAAAAGTGGAACTTTATCAATAACTTACTCGTATCTAACAGAAATTCATAGTTAATTTATCGTAAAATAAGATTAGCGGCAAATTTCATTATTTAGCTACATAATTTATTTGTCGATAAATCTTATTTTTCCTTAGTAGTTTAGACAAATTCTCTTTTACCTGGCTACTAAAATCATCAAAAATTTTGGAAAATATGATCATAGTATTGATTACTTGAACTTCCACTTTGTTTCACTAAACTTATAAAAAGTGCTTCTAAGTGTATCTTCTCAAAAATATTTTTGGAGAAAAACTACTTTTTTTAGCTACTCAATAGTTTATGCAACTGGATCCTTTAGCTAAAAAGATATTTTTTTTCTAAAAATTTGTTCAAACATTTTTTATTTTTAAATAAACATTTTTGACCTCCTAAAATCCTAATTACACAACTCTTAAAATTTGAATGATACCACAAAAAAGGTGATGGAGGGAGTATCATTATTTCTATGAGTAAAATTATTTTTATATATAGAGAGATTCAGATTTTTATACTAAACGTTGCTCAAGTATTTTGACGAATGAGGTGAAAAATGTAAATCTTTTTAGCTTCGAGAGAAATGTAATTTGTTTGTTTTATTTTAATTTGATACGAAGTTTAAGAAGTAATGAAGACTTTTAATTTTATAAAATCTTAAATTAAAGATATGTCAAATATATTATCTTTTAATCTTATGATCTTAAGAATGTAAGGTGGAAAGTTTGAATTAACGATTCCCTAAAAGAGGAAAAAAGGCATTCCTTTTGAAAGTAGGACAAATAAGTTGAGACGAATGAATATAATTTATTATATTTTA
The DNA here is from genome assembly GCA_029582545.1 of Solanum lignicaule. Classification (NCBI taxonomy): domain Eukaryota; kingdom Viridiplantae; phylum Streptophyta; class Magnoliopsida; order Solanales; family Solanaceae; genus Solanum; species Solanum lignicaule. Next base: position 29,886 of record JAJOOF010001376.1, on the reverse strand, counting down.
TTTGTGTTTCTTTTGTTCAAGCATATATAACCATTTGTTTTGGTGCAGGAGGAAGTTGATTTCTTGATGCAACTGTTCGAAGAATTCTTTAATGAATTTTCGAGGTAGTGATTTTTTAAAATTAAAATATAGGAATGTCACCAAAGGATAAAGAAAAGGGTAAAAAATTCCCTTGAATAATGTAAATAAAAATGTTTTTAGTCAATAGTTTGGTCTAAAAATGTCTTCGTCAATAGTTTGATCTAAAACACTCCTATTATTGTTTAATGAGTTAAAAATGTCATTTTCTCAAATAAATATATTGTTTTTATTTATTTTTAAACACAATCTTGTTGTAATAATAATTTTATTATTAGCAAATACTTATCCTTCTTCAATTCGAAAAAGATTAAAAAATAAAAATACTTTCTATTTTGTTAGTTTTTTAGTTGTTATTGAAATAAAATTAATGATGAGGTTATTATGATCTTATATATATGATCCATATTATCAATTAAACAAAGGTACATGTAGTATTCTATTTTGATTGATAAAATGAGATTAAGAAGAAAAATGCCTACTTATTTCTTAGTTGAAGTAAATCTAAAAGAAAAAAAAACAAGAATAAAAGTTCTTAAAAATTAATTTTTTATTAGGAGTAAAATGTGTTTAAAAAGAAATGAAATAATATATTTATTAGGAAAAAGATATTTTCGACCATTAAGGAATAATAGGGGCATTTTTGGATCATATTATTGATGACAAAGACATTTTAAAACCAAACTATTAACTTGATAGAAATAATATATATATTTCAAAAGCATTTTAAACTCTTTTCCATAATGAAAAACACAACTAAGCATCAATGGTCTAGTGGTAGAAATGCTCATATTATAGTAAGATAGGAGTTCAACTCAAATGGTGCATTTTATCGACTTCTTACGTAACTGTACAAGTGACGAAAAAAAATTCTACAAACCTAGCTATATATACATATATATATATAGATATACACTATTTATACATTGCAACAATTCATTTTTCAAAATAAGCTGATTTTTTTCAATCGTGATACTCAAATCTCCTCTAGATAGTTTTAAATTCTAGATATTTGCTCCTCTTGCTATTTTGAGTCTTTTAATGTATTGACTCGAAATGATTCACTTTTACAGCAGGTCAAATTTTAAAAATTAAATTACTTCTCAATATAAATATATAACATTGTTTTAATTTTTTCCATTGCCTTTTATGAATAGGTCTGGAGTACGAGTGTCTGTTATTGGTTGTAAATCCAACCTTCCACTCACATTACAAAAATGCATAGCATTAACAGAAGAGACTACAAAGGGCTTCATCTTGTGATTGCACTAAACTATGGTGGATATTATGACATATTGCAAGCAACAAAAAGCATTGCCAATAAAGTAATGAATGGTTTATTACATGTAGAAGATATCAACAAGAATTTATTTGAGCAAGAACTTGAAAGCAAGTGTCCAAATCCTGATTTACTTATAAGGACAGGAGGTGAACAAAGAGTTAGTAACTTTTTGTTGTGGCAATTGGCTTATACTGAATTCTACTTCACCAACACATTGTTTCCTGATTTTGAAGAGAAAGATCTTAAGAAGGCAATACTTAACTTTCAACAAAGGCATAGACGTTTTGGTGGACACACATATTGAGGAAGGAAAAAAGGTTTCTAGTATCTCTTGTTTTATGTGTTTTTTCTAAAATAATATATGTCGATACGTTAAATCTATTATGTATTGATTTGTTAGCTGGAAGAATAAACTTATCTACTTTGACTAAGACATCAAATAATATTCTCATCGGGATATCAATCTGCAATCAATAACCTTATTGGAGTAGATTTAGGATTCTCAAGGCCTAACTTCTTGAAGATTACTAGGGATATCAAGTTTAAACTCGCTCCTAGATCAGACAAAGCTTTTATCAAACCCTAATTGCATATGTTTGATACCACATTACAATCCCACACTTACAGACTCTTATTCATCCTCGAGCAAGCATTAACCAATCCCAATAAATTAAATATAGGAAACATTTCTACTTTAGTTGATACCAATAAAAGTTAGGCCGGGTAGCAATTCACAATGTCAAGTACATTTATTGATCATTATGCAAGATGTTAACTCAATCAAACAATAAATTTTTAACCTCCTAACCTTATAGAAAGATTCTAACTCATTAAATTTAAATTCACTCACATATTCTTTCAAAGAAAGCTAATCATCTCACCTATCTATCATCAGGAAACAAGTGTCCTCCCAAGAAAAACTAGTCCATACACTCAAAATAAATAATAATTGATAATTACGATATTTACAAGGCACGACTTTTAAAAAACTAGTTTGACAATCCTAAATCCGAAAGACGCATGCTACATAAATTGGAACAGAGGAAGTAATTCTAAGAAGACCAATCCTTGTTAGTCATATGGTGAAGCAATCAAGTACAAAATGGTAGAGTAATCTAGCCAGTGTAAGCTCAATGCCTGCTACACCAAATAACATCCCTAGAGAAATTCTTTTTCCAAATCCAAATGCCAAAAAACTCCATAGGAAGATTTTATGATCCTTTGATTTTCACATGATCATCGTTATCGACATAATTGTTGAATCGATTAGGTAAAATTTCTCCGAATCGCCTCAATATTCGGGGTCCCTTCCCATTGTGTGCATGCATATTCATTATTGTTGATTCTCTTGGTAAGGACAATGGATCAGTAGGACGCAGGACACTTGATTATTTCGATCCTAATAAAAACGGAAGGTTTAGAGTTTCTTTAACAACCAATTTCAAATACTTCAAATTATTTTTAATAACAATATGATCAATTATTGTTTTTTCCACCTGTCAAAGTCTATTTGGGTTTTTTTCATCAAGGCCCATTCAATTATAGTTGAAGTTTGAGTCACTTCCGGCAATGAACATATCCTGTCTAGGATGTAAAATTTATACAGTATATATTAGCTAGTTTTAAATATATACTAATAAAGTAATTAGTTTACCACATATATATTCATGTTTTTATTTACATAAAAAAAGAAGTCAAAAGTCATAGAAATTATACATTGTCTATACATTATGATACACTCCAGAAACAGAATATACCATTATACCCTTTAAAGTCCATGCTTTCCTCGATCTCTACATAAATGTATGAATACTTTGTGTATCAGACTTTCCTTTTATTAATGAATTTGAGTAATTGCAATTTCTTAAAGTAACAACCTTTCATTTTAGGAAGGAATTACTAAAATTAGATATACATGAATATTCATTGATTTGACTAATAAACCAGTGAGATCACAATCAATTGTTTTTCTTTTTCTTTGTTTTACTTTCCCAATTGGAGAGAGAATCTAACTTGAAGGAGATGAAATGACTCAAAAATATCTGTCTTTTTATTTTTTTTGATTTAAAAATATTCTTCATTTTTTGTTTTTGATTAAAAAATATCTCTTCTTTCACCTTTTAATAGAAAAATATCATAGAGAAACTTTTTTTTGATAGACAAATCATAACTTGGAATATTAACAACTCCTCCTTTGATATGGCTCAAGCATCTGTCAATAGTGGGAATTGAGTTCCCTACTTTATTCGTTTACTTTTACTAATCATATTTACACTTGACACGTTTATTGAAAATATACTTACTCTGTTCATCTTTAATTGTTATCATTTTCTTTAGAGTCAAACTATAAGAACTTTGACTAACATTTTACGATGTATTTTTTCATCATATTGATATGCAAAAACTTGCAATTTATAGTATTTTTCGTATAGTTTTTGAATATCTAATTAATGTAATCTAATTTAACTTTGAAAAATAGTCAATTTGACTTTCGAAAAGCGCAACATGACAATTAAAAATGAAATTTGATTAACTTTCAAAGTGAATCAGATTACATTAATTCGATATTTTAAATAAAAAATTAGATATTCAAAAACTATACGAAAATTACTATAAATTGTACTCCCTCCGTTTCACAAAGAATGACTTCCTTTCCTTTTTAGTCAGTTTCAAAAAGAATGACCTCTTTCCTTTTTTGGTAACATTTTACTTTTTGCTTTTCACGTGGCATGTTTAAGACCACAAGATTAAGGACAATTTTGTACATTTGACATAACTTTAATTTAGGATTACAAGATTCAAAAGTCTTCTTTATTTACTTAAACTTCGTGTCAAGTCAAACCAGGTCATTCTTTATGAAACGAAGGGAATAATTTTTTGCATATCAATATGGTGAAAAAGTACATTATAAAATGTTAGTCAAAATATTTATTATTTGACTCTAAAAAAAGAAATCATGAAAATGAAAATTGGACAGAAGATAGTATGTCACAATTTTAAACCCTTTTTCTCCCTCTCGATTTTTTCCAAATTTTGCCCAAAAAAATCTATCTTCCCTCCACGTGTCTTCATATTATTCGTTCGTTTTATCTATAAATAAGATCTTTTCTTCCTTTAGCCATAACTCTGGTCTCTGCCCTTTGCTCAGTTAACTTTTTTGCGGCCGCCTCTTATTCGCTTGGTGCAGGTCGGGACCTCATTCGCCGGCGCCGGAAATAATGACGGACGACGGCGGTGTTAATTCTACTAAGTTGTCAACGACGAATATATTTTGATTAGCGGCGAAATTTGGGTCCTGCCTTGCATCAACTGAATTGGAGACAGCTGTGAATTGAAGATTTCGGATTGATTTCAGCTAATTTAGATTCGGTTTAGATCGATCTAGTATTGGCGATTTGCTTCGACTCAGGTTTTATTTGTTCGATTTGATTCGGATTATTAATTATGTTCGTGTGCATATGTGGATGAGTTTTGTAATTTGTATTTCAGATTGGATTTGCCTGGATCTGACTTTGTAGATTGGTGAGCATGTGATTCAATTGCTAGATCTTGTTTTTATATAGACTCACACACATACATGAATATAGTTACTTGTTTACTTTTTGAGAGTTAAATTATGGGGATTTTGACTAATATTTTTTGATGAATGTTATGAAAAAGTATTGCAATTTATAGTATTTTTAGTATAGTTGTCAAACTTTGGAATTTAGAACTTGGAATTTTGAATTAATCTAATTCGATATAGCTCTGAAAATTAGTAAAATTGACTCTTCTAAGCAAAACATTTATAAGTAGAAGTGAGCGGAGGGAGTAGTTCACGGGACATAGGAGGTTTTCATTAGTTGAGTAGTGAATGCTGGAATGAGATTTGTGTATTGTGATGCCAATAATGAATTATCGATGTTTGATTTAGATTGCAATTAGAGATACAATTTATTTTATCCTTTTTATATGATTCAAGTTCTAGTTACAGTTGGTATCTTTAATCATAAGATTTTGTAAAGTATTTATTTTTTCAACTCCTGGTCAATCATGGTTGTATGAAATGAACAGGGGAGGATCATGTTTGTTGATTTACTGTTTTTATTAGACGAAGAAGCATGTAAGATAATCTTTCTAACCTCCAAGCTGTTACTGATGCTTTATGCGATTTACTGATGCCTTGTTACATATATTTGATGGATTAAGTGGCAAAATGTTAAAGGCTTTGTCTTTGATTTTTATGATCACTTTTATATATATGGAAACTCTTTTACTGTAACACGTTCCAAGTCTTTCTTTTATGAAATGAACTGGGAAAAATCATATTTGGTGATTTGACATGAAGAAGCATGTAAGATAACTCTTCCTCGTTAAATTATCAATGTCCACCCTCCAAGAGTTTACGGAAAACTTTTGTGATTTAATGCCACACTGTTGCATATATTTGATAGACTGCGAGGCAAAATTATAAAGATTTGATCTTTGGTTTCTTGTGAACACTTTTATATATCTAGAAACATTTGCTCATAACACCCTCCAAGATTTTACTGATGCCTTCTGTGATTTGATGCCTTACTGTTACACATATCTGATAGATTGATCGGCAAGTTTATAAAGATTTGATCTTTGAATTCTGGTGATCCTGTTAGCATCAAGTTTAGAAGATTTAACGTATCTGTGATTGAATGTGGATTTTAAGAGAAAATTAATTAAAAACTTCTGCTTTCCTAACAGTCATTTTTCTTTTGGGATTGCAGCAATTTTCATGAAACTAATGCCTAAACGATGTTTTGGATACTGTTGAGCTTAGGTCATTTGCCTAAATGTATAGACATTTTTTATACTCTAATTGGTCATAGAGTTCACTGACTAGACAAGCTATGATGCTGTGAAACTGGGATGGAACTTTGGAAAAAGATTATAGTTTGTATTTGAACTTATTTTGCTTGGACTCTTCAAAAATGTTAGCTGCACCTGTGTCAAATCCTCTGTAAATGCTGTACCTTTGGAGGACACGCACCCATCGGCATTTTGGAGAGTCCAAGAAAAATGGATTTGATTTAGGTGGAGAATCATGGTCATAAAGAAAATCAAAGATACATCTTATCAAAATGACTGACCAACAGGTTTTCTTTTCACTTGGTTTCAGTGCCTGATTCTGATTTCTCAAGACTGAAAATGGTACTGGCATAAGGTAGATTTTTAGGGTGGAAATTTTTTGGCCTTGTAATAGTTGAATTGAATTTGATTAAGGGTTGGTAGATGTTTCAGGCAAATATTGATATCTTACTACAATTCACTCTCATCACCTAATACTACTAGTGATTGTCACTACAGCTCCGTTCAACTTCAAATGCAGCTGTGCCATCAGAGGAAGGAGATGAGAGTGTCCATGGTAGCTTGCCAATTTTTAATGTTGGTACCCTCTGCTATGTATGTGGATGGCAAACTCCTCGCATACTCTGTCTTCTATGAATCTACCAGTCTGGGATCTAATCTGATTGCGTTCCCTCTAGATAATGGCAACTAACATTGCAAATAAGCAGATTTCTTAATCTATTAATTAAAACATGTAATATTGTCATTCTGCAGATTTTGTCTGCAAAATCACCACCAAATGAAAATGGATGTTATGTGTGGCAACTCTGTTGTGGGATTTGAGCTACACTTGGTCTTATGCTATGTACATTTACTAGTTTTATTTTATAGTGCAGAACCATGCATATCATATGAAAATGTTCCCACAGAAAAAAAACATCTGTTTTTCTTACAGCCAGTTCTATTATCTTTTTCTATACATAGTATGTTATTGATTATAATTCTCATGCAATAAGGGCTCTGCATATAGAGTTGGTTCCTACTTGCTATTTGTCTCTTCAGTTTTCCCTTTTGCCCCAACTATTAAAATGTTTCTCATTATTCTCTCTAAAAATTTTAGTGGGTATTTGAGCATAAAACATGTCAAATTTGAATCTGTTTCAATTCGTTTGTCTCACTTCTCTTTAGGTTTGTTCTTCTTGTTCCTTTCTCGTAGGCTTTGCACTATTTAGTTTTTATGATTTCTACACTTTTTTCTTCTTTTTTGTACTTGAATTTGTTGTACTTGAGCTGAGAGTCTTTCGTAAATAGTATCTCTACCTCCACAAGATAGTGGTAAGGTCTGCGTACACTCTACCCTCTCCAAACCCCACTTGTGGGATCTCACTGAGTATATTATTATTGTTGTACTTCCTCTTTAGTCCGTTTTAAAAAAATGATTGGACATGAATACAACTTGGAAAAATGTTGAATTATTAAGAATTATTTGAAGTGAAAAATGTGAAAACGGATATTTGGGAGTTTTTTAAATTCCGAAAATTCTATGTCCAAACATGATTCCCTGGAATACAATTCCGGAAAAAAGTGAAAATTATCCATGGTCAAACAGGCAACTGTTTGGTCTTTGTTGAATGTATGTAAAGCAGGGAATCTTTTATGGTGCTGCATGTTTTGTATTTGTTCTGTGAAAATAGATATATCCTCTTGGACTGATGTAGGCAGGAATGGGAATATGTTGCAGCTGGCAAGATTTCAAGGATATAAAACCACTGCCAAGTATGGACAATAGGTAAACTTTTAAATTTATGAAAATTCTTTAAATGTAAGCCTATCCATGTAATTATTGTATCCATTCAATTCTCAACAAACATTTTTTTACCAAAGTTGAATAAAGGAAAACTTAGGTTACATAAATGTGAAAATAAGAGAAGTAAGCGTAATATCTGAAAATACAAGGGAAGTTAGTGTTATAAGACTAAACTTGAGAGGAGGTCTGAAATCATTCTTTTTTTTATTATTTTAGAAAGTCACCTTTCTTCTTGATTGTTGTAATTTTTTTTCAAACAAAAAAGTAATTTTCGAAGATAATAACTATATTTGAGAAATCAACTCCAAAAGCAAAGATAAAGTAGTTTTAGAAGTAATGTTATCTTGTAAGATCGCACATCAGTAAGGAGTCAGTCCCACCATCATGGTACAATATTGCACAAGACACTCATTTCAGAACTTTGTAACACATTGATGTGAGAAAACATTTTCCTCTTTCCGATCAAATACCCATAAAACAAAAAGGACAGTTTTATGCACAAAATATCTCATATTTTTAGATAAGATTCGGAGAGGGCCATACCCAAAAAGTGTGTGATGTTAGAGAGCTTACTCTAATATGAGCTTTACACAAATGATTAGCATAGTTGGGATGGACATGTGGTAAATAAGATTGATTCAGTTAATATTATTGGGCCAAATAAAATGTTTAAGTTTTATTTAGGATTCAGACCGAATAAACTATTGTTAAAAGGGAAAAGGCTCAAATATGCCATCTAACTTTGACAAAAGGCTCATTTATGTCATTTGTTAATAGCTTGACTCATTCATGTCATTATTTGTTAACTCAAAATAGCATAAATGAGCTAAACTTTTAGCGGATGTGGCATAGATGAATTTTTTCTCAAAGTTCAATGACATATTTGAACCTTTTCCCTTTTAAAAAATGATTTAATTAATGACATGACCGAATCATAATTGACCACGATTTTGCAAAACGGAAACAATTTAAATAATGGCATGGCTGGACCTTTTCTCAAATAGAAATGACAAAGATGAACCAAACTTTTAACGGATGGTATAGATAAGCCTTTTCTCAAAGTTTGATGGCTTATTTGAGTCTTTTTCCTCGTTAAAAAGGACTAGGGATTACAATTATACAATTATGTCTAAGTTTTGGCTATATGTTATCTCTTCTCTCATGATCTCTCTTCTATGTTCTAGTATTTCATCTCCTTCGATTATCTTCTTGTAATGTTATTCTCTCCTTGATTAGTGTTATTATTACCTTGTTATTCGAATTCTAAGTTATAATTCGAGTTCAATGAAGATAAATTTATGTGTTTGTGTTGAAAATTCTAAGGTATTGCAAGCTATTGAATCATACTGCAGAGGTTTCAACTGATTTGGGACCAATATTATCACCAAAAGGGCTCAAATTTCTTGGGAAAAATATGTAAATGACTTCTAAGAAGGGGTTGGCATGGTAGGGAAATCTGCATTTTTAATATTCCATATTATGATATTTGATATGCATTTCTAAAAAGTTTTGTATTTGCTATGATATTTGACATTTATAAAAAATATCAAAATATCGAATATCTTACCAAAATATATAGTTACATATAAATTCACATATATGTAATTATATAAAACTAGTAACTAATTAATTACATGTTAAACTTTTGGTATGATAATTTTCAAAAATCGTAAATCAAAATTATCGAACCAAGCTTTTCAATCCTATACCATATCATACCATGTCCACCTCACTCCTAAGTCAATAGGGGGACTACTAATTTAAGAGATAGTTGGTTGGAACAAGTTATTTTGAAATTAATTGTTTCAGAATAAGTTATTCCATCATGTATATTAGATACTTTATCTCATCACTAAGGTATAAAGGATGAGATAAATAATTTTATGACTGCCAATACCTCCAACCAAATACTCCCTTTGTCCCTAATTACTTGTCCACTTTTGAATTGACACACCTATTAAGAAAACAATGATTGACATAGTGAGTTCACCATTTTACCCCTATTAATTATGAAGTGGATGAATTAAAAAACTTATGATTTTCAAAAAGTTCTACCTTTTTAAAAGTAACTAATTGAGGGTATAATATGTTAAAAAAATTGTCCTTTCTTGATTTGTCAAAATGGACAAGTAATTAGGGACAACTAAAAAAGGAAAAGTGGATAAGTAATTAGGGACAAAGGAAGTACAAAATTAAAATAATTCTACATTTTATCCCGGATGATTCCTAAGAATTTGGAAATAAGGAAAAAAAACTTTGGATTCATTGAGTATTACTCCCTGTCCCTAATTACTTGTCCACTTTTGAATTGACACACTTATTAAGAAAATAATTAATGACATAGTGAATTTACCATTTTACCCCTATTAATTATTAAGTGGATGAAAAGTTCTGCATTTTTCAAAATAATTAGTCATTTAATTGAGGGTATAATAGGTAAAAAGAATTTATCATTTCTTGATTTGTCAAAATGAACAAGTAATTAGGGACAATTATAAAAAAAAATGGACAAGTAATTACGGACAGAGGGAATATTTAAAGCACAATCTTGGACAGAATTTAGGGTTCCAATGCAAGTTTGATGTTAGAGTTTTAACATTATAGAAGACATAATTTTTTGGAGATTGGGCTGGGTGTGTTGTCTAGCTTGCTGTGTAAATAAATATGTTAGTTAGTGATTAATGGAAAACAATAATTACCAAAAAAAATAAACATATAATTACGCCTTCTATCTCATATTATATATATCTATCATGTTTCTCTTTATAGGTCTATATTAAGAAAAAATATTAATTAGGAATTTTTTCTAAAATTATTTTGTCCTTATTTATGTCATAAGATACAATCTCAATTCATTAAATATTTATTTAATTGAGGTAATTGTAGTTTTCAAGAACAGTTACTCCCTCCGTCTCATTTTATACGTCACCTTTTTACTTTGCACTTGCATTAAGAAATGATGTAACTTTACCCTTCTACCCTTATTTAATGTTTTCTTAAGTCAACTTTATTAATAAATGACAAGATTAATTAACTATTCTATCAAGGGTATAATAGGCAAAATATGGTAATTTATGCATAAATTTTATAAAATGACAAGTATTGTGGTCCAACTATTTATAGAAAGGAATGACATATAAAATGAGACGGAGGGAGTACAATTTAAGATAAAATGAAAATAATAATAATTAATTTTGTCCATTGATTGAAAACTTGACTTTGAGAGAACACTAAATGAGGGTACAAAGATAAATTTATCTAGTTTCTTAAGAAATATAAAATCTAAAATGATGACAACTAAATAAAAACGGGGGAGTATAACAAAAATACAAAGGTAGTACATATTTCATAGCTTGTTAGATTCTATACGGGTTGCGGCCCATCACTACTCATAGCAGGGACGAATTTATGCTAATAGGCTCGTGGAACAAGGAATAATTAATTTCGAAATTAATGTTAGGATGATTTTATTGCATATTTTGTAGAAAAATAGTTGTAGGATAACTTATTTCGATATTAATGTAACGATGAGTTTATTTCATGTTTCGTAGAAATAAAATTACGGGATAACTTATTTCGAGATTAGTTATTCGAGAATTGTAGTGTTATTGTTATCTCACATTGAAAATGGGATAACAATCCTAGTCTCCTAGAACAACAAATCCCAAAATATATTGTTCTCGTAAATGGTATGCAGATACCCTCCGTCATATTTTCGGGACATTGGTGCTCCTGCCGTCTAAAAACTAGAGCATATATGCCCTTCACTCTAACGAAAGACTAAATAGGGACACGTGGCGCAATCTTATCCATCGAACCGATATTTAATAAATGTCGGGTCGATGCGTGGATATTAGATTATCACGTGTATGTCCGTATATATGCCCTCGTTTTTGGACGGCAGGGACATCAATGTCCCAAAAGTATGACGGAGGATATTTGCATATCATTTATGATAGTTCGGAGATATCTTTATCCTTTTTCCCTAATTTTAAACATGTTTAGGCGTTTGAATGAAACCTACAGACGCACAACATAGGTAGGTGTTTGAATGAAACCTCGACAAGTTGAAGGGGTAAAATAATAAATCGATGCAAATACAAATATTTATTAAGCAGTTAACTCTATATAAATAAGCATGCACCATTTCCATAAAATAAAAATAAAACTAAATCACAAAATGCTGGTAATTACATCTAATTACAGACTTTCTTGCCATATTCATCAACTAAAGAGTCCTAACTTGTTGTCGACTAATCAAGCTGAATTTAAAATATATGGATCTAGTAAGTTTTATTTTATACTTATCATATTTAATTTATCTACTGCCTTCATTTTAATTTATTTATGTTATATTTTTACTCAACAAAAGACATCGTCTTCTTCTTTGGTATATTTACAGGAAATTGGCTATTCCAAACTGAAGGCATACTCCCACTTCGTCTCAATTGTGCACCTAATGATGCTAGCTATTTTGGTATGAACATTTTATTGAGTTTTTGGAATATTTTAAGAGGCAAATCCAAAATATGAAATTTATGATTTCTAATAATGACCTTATATTAATAATAACTGAGGTGCGGAGGGTATTTTTGAAATTTTAATATCTTTGTTCAATAAAAGATTTTTTTTCTCAAATAAGTGAGATTCAACGTAGATAAAATATTGATAACATTATCAAACATTTGTCAATAAGAAATTTGTCGTTTTCTTTGGACTGACTAAAAAGGAAAATGTGACATAAAAAATGTGTACGATCACTTTTAATATAGTTTATTTGATCTGTGTTGACATGGTGCTTGACATCTAGTATATCTATAAAAAGAAAATTACCAAAAAAATTTTTAGCGGGAATTAATTAACAACAATAATAACTTTTTTTTTTTTTTTAGCTTAAGACAGTTCTCCCCAAATAAAAGTTTAACAACAATAATAACTTAATTGCTGCTAAATATGTTTTTTTTAATAACAATTAACACTCTTTGTAAATGTACTTTAAACCTATAGTGATATTAGATACAATGACAATTAACTAATGCTGATAAATATTTTGACACTTTTTATATTTGATAATTATAGTTTATAACAACAAAGCAATTTCTTTTTTCTATATGAGCTACACCTTCTTCTTTTTTTGATTAATTTGCAGGTTACGTCAGTGATTTAAAATCTGATCAGTCCAACAAGTATGAAGAGAAGGATATTCAGGTGGTAAGAAATTTATTACACTCAAATTTAATTTATGGTCAGCATATAATTTAAAGCTTATTTGGTGTGACGAACGTTAGTTTCTATTAAAAAAAATAGTTTTTTCAAGAAAATATTTTTTTGGTATTTGATAATGAGTGAAAAATATTATTTAAAAAAATATTAACGATAATTAACAATAATATTAGTAAATTAGGAAATATTTTGATGAAACTTTTGAGTGTTAAAAAATGATAATAATGTTTAAATATTAGTGGGGTAAGTAATATGAGTGTAATATTAGTAAGTGCAAATGTATGCAATATGCAAATAATTATCAAAAAAATGTTAAAGCCTTTACCGGTATTAATTAATTGTCATTATATTTAATATCACTATAGGTATTAGTTGCATTTGCAAAGAGTGCTAAAATGTATCTAATATTAGTAAGTGCTAAAAATTATGCCAGTGTCGTTAATCAATTGTCGCTAAAAATCTTTTTTGGCATACCGAGTATTATATTCATTAAATCAAATTATAAATAAACTATAATTGTCTCAAACAATAGAGAAAAATTATTTTTGTAAATTCAATTATTATTTTATATTAATTTGAAAATTGTTTTAGAAACTGATGACTTTTAAATTTTGAATCCGTCTTTGAATACAGATAAACAATTTGAGAGAAGAGATAAAAAATATGTTGAATTCCATGGGAGATGGAAGGTCAAGTGTGTCACCCTATGACACAGCTTGGGTTTCCTTTATTGAAGATAGTAATACTAATATTAATGGAACAAGCAAGATGCCCCTATTTCCATCTTGTCTTAAATGGATTATAGACAATCAACTTGATGATGGTTCATGGGGAGAAGAGCTTGTTTTTTGCATATATGATAGGCTCTTGAATACACTAGCATGTGTGGTTGGATTAACCTTATGGAACACTTGCCTTCATAAAAGAAACAAAGGTGAACTTAAAACTTATATTTATTTTGTTCATGTTATACTTCCTCCATTTTATTTTATTTATCTGGTTTTGATTTGATACAAAATTTATAATAGATTAAAGGTTATGTACTCATTCCATTCACTTTTACTTGTTTGTTTTACTAAAAATACTTATCAAGGGAAAAAATATATTTTTTCATGTTTTAGCATTAAGATTGATTGTTTATTTTTTTTCAAATTATTTTTCAAGATCCAAAATTATACATCAACTAATATATATTTTATGGTAAAATATTTATAGCATGTTTGACCAAACTTCTAAAATCAACTTATTTTGAAAATTATTATTTCTAAAGTGTATTTAAAAATATAATTTTAATGAAAAATAATTTGTGTTCGGCCAATAAATTTTGAGAAACACATTTAAGCAACAATTAATGTTTAATCAAGCTTCTTAAAAGTGCCTTTAAATGTATTTTTCTTTAAAATAACTTTTAGAGGGGAAAAATTACTTTTCTTTAACTTTTGAAAAACAATTTCTGTTACTCTTAAAAATATTATTTTCTTTTAAAAACTTGGCCAAACAGGCTATTATCATATTAATTAATCATTACTTCTTCCATCCAATAATACTTGTCTACTATACTAAAAATAAATGTCCAACAATACTTGTCTACTTTATGAAATTCATGGATTACTTTACACTTAGTTCCTAATTTACCCTGATCATTAATTATAGTCGTTTTCCTATTACATTTTTCAAGACATTGTATTTATTATATTTAAAGGGTGATATAGTAAAATTATCCTTCTATTTATAGTTTCTTAAGGGGTGTGCCAAGTCAATAGTGTGGACAACTATTGTTGGATAGATGAAGTATTTCTCAAGAGACATGTAAAGTCTAAAATGGATAAGTAAAAGTGATTCATGAGAGTAAAATATACCAAAATGTCATTTGATCTTGTGACCTTAAAGATGTCATGTGGAAAGTTGAAATTAATGAATTGTAAAAAAAAAAAAAAAAAAGAGAAGACATTATTTCGAAATTGAACTCAAAGAAAAAGTAAGACAAAGAAATTGAATCAGATAGAATACTTATTTAACATGTGCCATTCTTGTTCTTTAGGAGTGATGTTTATCAAAGAGAACTTAAGGAAGCTAGAGGGAGGGGAAGTTGAAAACATGACTAGTGGATTTGATTTTGTGTTTCCTTCACTCCTTGAGAAAGCTCTACAATTAGGCATTGACATTACATATGATGCACCTGTCTTAAAGGATATTTACGCAAGGAGAGAAGTAAAGTTTACGAGGTAAAATGATTGACTATTCATTTACGGTGGCGAAATTAAATTTTGAAGTTTATAGATTATAAATTTTAATATGTTTTAAGTTATTAAATTCTAAATAAATAATTTAAATATAATTAATGTATTTTTATCTGAACCAAAGCTATTGAGTGTGAATGTGTGATTAAACACATGGCTGACACTCTAGTCCAGCCTCATTATATATATGCATAGAAAATATAATACTTTTTACCTTATTTAATATGGGGATCATCGTCATAATTGAAAAATAAAATAATTTTTAAGTAATAGTAGTATCCTTTCTTATGTGGCTATTTATTTTGTTTCTCCATTTATATCCTGAAGATTAACACGAATTCATATTATTATTCTTATATTTATTTTTTTCATTCATCTTTCACTATTTTTATTCTCTTATTATTGAATATTATAAAGTCTTCCAAATAATCAAACTTTCTGCATTTTACAAAATTAATTATTGTATGTTTATAAAAAGACCAAATTTACCTTTTGGTGTCTTCTTCAATTTTTGAGTATTTCAATATTATTCTATCAACTTATCAATCCAGTGCAACATTATTCCAATATAATTATATTCATTTTTCAAATTCTTGATCCAAATTTTATTATACTTTAAATTATATTTTCACTGAAAATTTACATTGTTTACATTTTACTTCATAAGGTCTACACACATTCTATTCTCTCCAGACCTCACTTATAATTTTATACTGAGTATATTATTATTATCCAATTTGTATATGTCAATTAGAAAAAAAATTAAGATCTCGTTATGAAATTTGATTTTAATCCCCCAATCTTATTGATACGATGCTCAGAATTTATTGATACATCTCTATCTTGTAGATTTCCTAAAGATCTCATCCATACCATTCCAACAATAGTATTGTTTTCATTAGAAGGATTAAGGGACTTGGACTGGCAAAGGCTTTTGAAGCTTCAAATGGAGGATGGCTCATTCTTAACATCCCCATCATCTACTGCCATTGCATTTATGGAAACAAATGATGAAAAGTGCTTGACATTTCTTCAAAATGTTGTTCAAAAGTTCAATGGAGGAGGTACAATGCTTTTTTGGTTATTCATTATCTCTTGATTTCTAAACTAGACATTTATTTTTTAATAGAGAGAAGTATTGAAAATATTCTTAAATTTTGTGTGAATTATTAATGTTATCCCTGAACTATAGGCAACCTTAAAATGATCCTAACTGAATATAAAAACACTCCTGATCTTGCAACATGGGTGAAATGCACCCCTAAATTTTCGCCAAGTTTAGGAGTGTTTTCAACACTTTTCTCGGCTATTTATTAAGAGTCTCATGCTCCTACAAGAGTTTGAGACCGGTCACTTGTTATGTTATGTTGCATATCGGGGGTATATATGTTTAAGTTTAGTTAGTCAAGTAGAGGGGTGTTTTTAAGGTTGTCAATAATTCAGGAACGAAACTAATAATTTGTGCCAAGTTTAGAAATATTTTTCAATACTTCTTTATTTGTTAATATAATGGACAAAAAAATGGACCAATGGAGTTGTTATAGAAGAAAAAAACTCTAATGCAAGTGTAACAATAGACAACAAGCAAACTAATGAACTTTTTTCTTGTATATATGTTTAGTTCCATGCAGTTACCCAGTTGACATACAAGCAAGACTTTGGGCAATTGATCGATTACAACGCCTAGGAATCTCTTATTATTTTGAGGAAGAAATTAAGGACCTTTTAGAATATGTTTTCAGGTAAAATATAAGGTGTGTTCATTACAAAAAAAAATATTTATTTTTTTTGGTACCAAAGTTCTTCATTTTCTTGTGACAATTGTCTAATTTTGTTCTTGAACCATATATAGATATTGGGACAAGGAGAATGGATTTTTTTCAGCAAGGAATTCAAATATTTGTGAGGTTGATACTACATGCATGGCTATTAGGTTACTAAGGCTGCATGGGTTTGATGTTAGTCCAGGCAAGTCAACACAAAATAAGTACTATTCCTTCTGTCCTAATTTATGTTGCGGTGTTTGTGTGCATGCATGAAGTTTAAGAAATTAAAAAAAATTGAAATTTATGATTTAAAACAAGATAGAGACCGAAACGAGTTGTAATGGTGCAGTGGTGAGACTACATTACCCTTAATCAGAGGTCTCAGATTTGAGCCTTAAGTACGGAGAAAATCTTGCCAAACCCGAATGGACCCTGTAGTGCGCGATCAGAATTTAGTCAGGACTCCAATGCGGCCTCCAAGTGAGAAACCAAAAAAAAAATTAGCATTAATTGATGGCTTAATCCAATTTCTTATTTGTCATAGATGTGCTAAACAAGTTCAAAGATGGTGATGAATTCTTTTGCCTAAGAGGTGAATCCAACAAGTCAGCAACAGTTATGTTTAATCTCTATAGATGTTCTCAAGCTTTATTCCCTGGAGAAATGATTCTTGAAGAGGCAAATAATTTTACATACAATTTCTTGCACCAATATCTTGCAAACAATCAATCCAAAGACAAATGGGTTATAGCTAAGGACATCCCTGGGGAGGTAAGCTCAAAACTCTTCGAAAATGTCAACAAATTCGTATTAGATCCTTCAAAAGTATAATATATTTTTAAAGACTTTGATATGAGTGTAACAACATTTTAGGAGATTCTGAGCAACATAACTAATTTTTACATTGAATAATTCACTAAATTATATGTTGTTAAAACATTTGTTCATAGATACAATATGCACTAGAATTTCAATGGTATGCTAGTTTACCTCGAGTGGAATCTAGGCTATACATTGATCAATATGGTGGAACGAATGAAATTTGGATCAGCAAGACATTATACAGGTATATGTATACCACTTTAAATATGTTTATACATATATAATATATATTTTCTAGTAAATTTAAATTGTCTCGTACAGTGATGGAACCAGAAATTTAGTTTAGAACGCAAATTTTCTTCTCAATTGTGTTTAAGGTGTACAAAGTTATTAAATATACACTCATATAATAACTAGTAACATTATTTAACCTCTGTATACCACATAATTTTTCGATGAAGGGTGAAAACTGAACTACCCACATATTATCATGTCAATTTTCATTTGGCTAATATACGGTATATAATCATAGGATAACTAGATGTGCCAATTGTTCATATTTTGCCTATTCATGTAGAATGCCAGATGTGAGCAACAATGTTTATTTAGAAGCTGCAAAACTAGATTACAACAGATGTCAAAGTCAACATCGCTTTGAATGGCTGATTATGCAAGAGTAAGCATCCACTTAGAAACTTTTGTTTGATATATAAGCAAGGATGGTGTCGTTGTTTTAATTTGTTTATCTGGTTTTAATTTGATACGGAATTCAAGAAAGTGAAAAAGATTTTTGAATCTTGTGGTCTTAAACTAACTATGTGTCATTCAATCTTTTGGTCTTAAACATGTCATATAGAAAATTAGAAGTAAATAGTTGTCAAAAAATAAAAGAGACATTCTTTTCTAAAACAGACTAAAAAGGAAAGTAAGACAAATAAATCTAAAAGCACGAAGTACAGAGCGGATTGTTTTAGCATTGGATTTTTCACCAATTATATGTATTAGAGTGGGTTAAAGTCTTACATTAGTTAGGGAATGAATTGACAATCTTCTTATATAGACAATCCTCACCTCGTGAACTAGCTAACTTTTGAAGATTGAGTGAGGCTCATGTGTCATATCTTTACTACAAGAGTGATTTTGACAACGATAACATACTGCCAAGTCCGGTAAGTGGTCGAAAGTATCACTTGAGTATACATTACAATAAAAACAACTTTTAGCCGTAATAAATAGACACATTAATAAAGAGTGCTAAAAATTGATTGCAATTTCTATTGCAAAATAAAGAAACATGATTATTATTTTTTTTGCGTAATTTCTATTAGTTGAGTGACTTTATGAGTCATGAATAGGTGGTTTGAGAAGTGCAACTTTCAACAATTTGGAATAAGCAAAAAGGAAGTCCTAGTTTCTTATTTCTTAGCTGCTTCAAGTATATTTGAGGTGGAGAAGTCAAGACAACGACTTGCATGGGCTAAATCTTGCATACTATGTAAGATGATTACAACTTACATAAATCAAGAGGCTACAACTTGGAATTCATTGTTGATGGAGTTCAAGAACTATAGTGACATGAGTAGAAAAAAATGGTATTTATATATCTATCCATCTTAGTCCTTAAAATTTCAATTTTATCGTTCTTGATTTTAGAACAAAAAAATTCACCTGCTAAAAATTAGGTTTTAAATTCAATATGAAAAAGGGTCAACAATGTCCTAGAACTATGCAAAATTGAATAAAACTACCCTCAGGTAATTGTTTGGTTTAGAAATACCGCTATGCTCAATAGTTTGGTCCAAGAATGCCCCTATTGTTACTTTATGGGTTGATAGTTTGGTTTTAAAATAACGAGTAACTTTTTGTTCAATTTCACACAGTTCAAGAGCATTTTTTGAAAATGAAAAAAGTTACTATGCGGAGCGGATTAAACATTTTGCAAGTTAAGCTCAATCCGCATCGCCTCATTGCCATCCCTATATGTTATGTTCCCAAGTTTATGCATGGAAATCACTCATAATAATTGTTTTTGGAAACAAATTTACAAAATATACATTGCAAGTTGCACAAATTAAATATGCATTATTTGACAGTTGACTTGGATTAAATATCTCAAAACTTAGCTTTGACAAGTTAAATTTTTTGTTGCAGTAATGAAACAAAAGAAATCATGGTTCTCTATAATCTTTATCAGTTCTTGCACCAACTTGGAAAAGAAACTTATCAAGACCTAGGCATAGACATCCATCACCAACTACACAATGTTGTGAGTATACAAGGATATTTTATTATAATTAGATTCATCATTAACTTTATCCTATTTATAGTCTATTTGGCAAAACTTTTAAAATCTGTTTATTTTAAAATGTTTTAATTAAATATTTTTGCTTGTTTGTTTTCTTTTTTAATGTAGTGGGAAGAGTGGTTGATGTCATTAAATAAAACTACATGTCAAGAAGAAGCAGAATTGCTAGTGCACACAATTAATCTTGCTGCTGGCCATAAGACACATGATGAGATATTATCCAAGCACACCAATAAAGTCTGTCACATGCTTGATGAGTTCCAAAATGGCCAGGTTATAAATTATAACTTTAGTTCGAGTTCGTTAGACCAGGCTTATTTATTGTGATTTATTTTTTTATACGACTTGCAAGTTATTACAATGCAGTGAAATTTATCATGTGTGCATTCAAAAAATAACAACCGCAAGTTCCTTTTCATAAAAAATTGAATGATTAATTTGTGAAATTAAATATATTTTTTTTTGTTTGTAGATTTCAAATTCTTCAAAGGCTAGAGACATTGAATTGTACATGCAAGCTCTTGTAAAGTTAGTGTTCAGTAACACCTCCTCAAACAACATCAATCAAGACATTAAACAAACATTCTTTGCAGTTGTTAAGACTTTTTATTACACTGCACATGTTAGTGAGGAAACAATCAACCATCACATATCCAAAGTTCTTTTTCAGAAAGCCTAGTAACATTCTTATGTGATTGTAATTCTGAAACAACATATATGGTGTTTTCTCTCTTTAATAATTGCTTTTACTTTCTCATTGCCATTGTTAATTTTTGAGACATGTTGTAATACTTAAAAGTGAAATATATTGAAGCTTATTCAAATTGGAGATATATATATATCATACTTGTACATATGTGTTAAGATTCATTCCTAAGTGTATCAAATATGGTTTAGGATCGTAAGGTACCTCAAACACCTAATCAAGTTCAAAGCATTTCTATCGGCTATGATTTGATATGAGTTCATATAAAGGTAAACTTCAAATGACCATAATATAAAGAGTTAGGTGACCCACTGTCACGCCTCGAGCCTACACCATAGACGTGGCCTACATTCAAAAACCATTGTTGGTTCCTAAGCAAACTCTTGGCCTGGTTGACTGCTTAGCAGAAGACTTACTCAAGCATTTTTAGTTTTAAATAACTGAAGGGAAAACATTAAAATCAAATATTGTCTGAACTATATGAGAATACTTAATGTAAACAGTAATAGTTTAGCAAAATATTTGAAAATAAATATCTAGAGACTCTCTAATATTGTCTATTTATAAATCCTCTACTATTTTAAGATAAACGTCGAAATAAGACCCACAACAATTTTTTTCCGATTTTCACTCAAGGTTTTCATTTAAAATCTGTGGAATAAAAGCAGCAGACCTAACTTACTTATTGTACATTATAGTACTGCCAATCTTTAATGGAGTGGGTCTTCTGAAATTATTAGACAAAATACTTAAAAGACGTCTTTAAATTTGGCCTAAATTATATATTTAAATTATCACTTTAGTTGTTTCTTTGAAATTTGTTAGTCTTAATCCTCTAGATATTTTTAATGTGATAAAAGAGTATAGCTACACTTTCTTTTAGATGCGTAGCGATAAATAAAAATGAAAAATCAACACCAAAGTAAGTACATCTTTTTGGCATACGTGGTCTCCAAACATCTCCTACATGCCTTTACTAAGTGAAGTCACTGAGTGTGCCACATAAGTCAAAAGGTGTACAAAATTAGTTTAGTTAAGTTGTCTCTGGGATTCTGGTCTTAGTCTAGGGTACTTGTGCCTTACATAGTCATATACAATGATTATGTTAGCACTTTATCCCCCAATTATTAATCATCATATAGTCATATACTGAGTCATATTTGTTAGGAAACGCTTTATCTCTCAATATGAGACTTTTCGGAGCGAATCACGATTTAGTCGGTCCTTCTTGATACCTTGGCACTCTATAAATATAACTCCAAATGCTTACCAAAAATACATGTTTGGGACAAAATGCAAATTTCAGTAAGACATCACAAACCAAAATTAGTAGTTCCATCAAGTGTAACACCTAGCACTACATCTAAAATTATCATTAGCGGCAATTAATTCTTAATTGCCGCTAAATATGTATTTTTAGCAGCAATTAACACTCTTTGTATATGTCCCTAAAGCCTTTAGCGACATTGGTTCTAATGGCACTTAACTAATGCCGGTAAAGATTTTATCACTCTTATTAATGTCAATATTTATTGCTGCTAAAAGTTGTTTTTGTTGTAGTGTAGTGAGATAAAATATCTCTCTGAAATAGATGATCAAGGAAGTGCTCATTTTCAAATTCCTATAATAATGTTTTACAAATATAATTCTTCAATGGAAGGGAAAGATCCTGCAAAGATCATAAAAGATGGATTATCTAAAACACTTGTGTCTTACTATCCATTAGCTGGTAAACTCATCGAAGGACTTGATAAAAAATTTATGGTAAATTGTAATAGTGAAGGAATCATGTTTATTGAAGCTGATGCTAATATAGAGCTTGACAAATTAGGTAACTCTATTAAACTACCATGTCCATACTTAGATTTACTACTTCATAATGTTCTTGGTTCTGATGGGATTATTGGTTGCCCTCTTTTGCTAATTCTGGTAAATAACATTCTATATAAATCTTCTTTAGATCTTCTTATTAAAAAAAATAGGAAAAATGTACAAGTACCTCTTAGACTATGACTGAAATTTCAGAGACATACATTAACTAAACAAAGGTCCTATTACCCCTGTACCCATTTATTATTTTTTTGTAATTTTGTACACCTTTTTGGCTTACATGACATCTAAATATCTCCCACGCTCCTGAATTGCGTGAAGTCACGGAGTGTGCTACGTAAGATATAAAAGGTGTACAAAGTTAAAAAAAAAAAAAAGAGTTCGGGAGGGTAATAGGACCTTACTTTAGTTAAGCTGTATCTCTGAAACTTCGGTCATAGTCTAGGGGGTTACTTGTGCCTTATCCTAAGAAAATAATCTACTATTACACAGTAAAATTACTATATCAGAATATCTCTATGTATAGGTGACCCGTTTTATCTGTGGTGGATTTGTTGTTGGATTTAGACTGTATCACACTATATATGATGGATGCATATGGCTTCAAAATGTTTCTAAATGTATTAAGTGAGTTAATTCAAGGAGTTTCTCGACCTTCTATATTACCTGTATGGAAAAGGGATCTCTTAAGTGCTAGATCATTACCAAGTATTACATGAATTTGATGAGCAAATTGAATAAAAAATTGCATGGGAATCTATTGAAGACAAGTTGATACAAAAAACATTTTTCTTTGGAAATGTACAAGTACCTCTTAGACTATGACTGAATTTTCAAGTATCAGATATTAGATATGTTGGATTTGATTTTGGATGGGGAAAGCCTATTTTTGGTGGGGTTCCAAAAGCTATATCTGTAATTAGTTTTGGGGTGCAAGTTAAAAATGACAAGGGAGAAAAAGGTATTTTGATAGCTATAAATTTGCCTCCCCAAGCCATGGAAAAATTTCAAGAAGTTATCTACAAGACTTTAAGAAATGTGAAGGAATCAATATAATTTTAAAGATGTAAATTTATTTTTTCTCCATTTTTATGTTTTGGGAGTGAATAAATCAAAATTTTGAAGCTTGTAATATTCCACCCTTTTTCCCATTAATAAGTAATACTTGTCAATTATGTATGATATTTAAAAAATCAAGTATATGTTATGTTTTATTGGAATTAAATTTTAAAGGAAGACAGACTTTTGAAATACATAATATTTTATTATTATTATTATTATTCAATTTTTCTTAGTTAATTTTTCTCTAACATTTTGCTAAGATGAATATCATACGGGACGAATATACATAAAAGGATGAAATGCCAAGACATTTGGATGTTTTGGTTGAGTTAACAAGGGATCTTAAAAAGGATGTTTAGCCTTTGTAAGATTGAATATGACATATAAATTGTGATTAAAATATAATAATAATACCGATTAAACTTGAGTTGAATTGAACCAAATTAAATTTTCAAAATTAGACAATCTTTTTAAGGTTGGATACGAATTGGAATGAATATTAATTTTCTATTATTTATTAACATATTAGTTTCTATATTTTTTTTTATATTTATATATTAATTTTAGTTTAATTATTATTTCGATTATCAGAGAATTAAATTATAAAAATATTAATACCTTTAAATTTAATCGTGCTTGTGTCAACATTTTTTTTCTTCAAAAATGGTTGGATATTTACAGCAATGGTAACACCTCGTAGTAATAAACATCTTTCTGAAATATTAATATGTTGGAACTATATTAATACAATTAATGATTTACATTCTCAACGCCCCAACTATTTTTTTATTATTATTATTCCTTTTCAATTTATTACAACAGAAGGGGTAGTATTTATTTAAAGGCACATGTTTCTCATCTTTAATTTGATTTAACAACCCACATAGTTGTTTTTTTCTTTGTTTGATTAAAAATAGAAATATTCTATCAAACTAATATGAATCATTACACTTTGACGTTGAAGGGTCATTGATAATTTTTTTCTTTTTTGGACTTATTAATGTAACGTTCACGAAGAAAGAAATTAAAGAAAGAAAAACGTACGTTTTCTTTAAAATGGTTGGACATACATATTCCTTACATATTTTCTAATCACCAACAAAATAGTAATTGATGGACCGCCTTTTACTTGTCTACTATTTTCGAAATATATTTTTATTCTTAACATTCATTCGTTATTTCTCAAAATCTAACACTATAACATTAATTAATATGAGAATTGTAGTAAAATGCTCATATTAAATATTAATTTTTAAGGAGCATGTAAAATTCAAAGTGGACAAGTAAAAGTAAATAGTTGGAGTATATAAGAGAGACGTAAAACCTTATCTCTGGTGAGCTAGACAGGGAATGAACGTGTTTATTCCTTTCTAAACAAGAAGTTAACGAAACAACTAATTTCGAAATTTGTAATGTAAAATAAGTCATAAATATTTGAAATTGACTATAACTCATAATGCGAAGTAATTAAAAGTTAAAATTATTTATAAATTCGAGTTGAAATTGAGATAAAAACAATTTTAATAGTTCTTGTGTGAAACATTTTTTTTTTTAAAAACGAATGGCCGGCTGGATAGTCCAACGTTTCCACACCACACATTTTTTGTGTTTGTGATAGAATAATGATCAATTACACATCTCTCACTTGATGTAATTGACACTATAAATCTCATTCCAAATGCTTACAAATAATTCATATTTCAAAATAACAACTCATTGTTGTTATTAGCACTCTAAATTCTATTAAATCGAATAACACGTTACACGTATGGCGCACAAGACTATGCCAATTTCAATAACACATCACAAGCCAAAATTAGTTGTTCCATCAATTAAAACACCCCATGAGATAAAACATCTTTCTGAAATAGATGATCAAGGGAGTACTCGTTTCCATGTTTCTCTATTAATGTTTTATAAATATAATTCTATAATGGAAGATAAAGATCCCGCAAAACTTATTAAAGATGGATTATCTAAAACACTTGTGTTTTATTATCCATTAGCTGGTAGACTCATTGAAGGGCCTAATAAGAAGCTTATGGTAAATTGCAATGGTGAAGGAGTCTTGTTTATTGAAGCTGATGCTAATGTGGAGCTTGACAAATTAGGTGACTCTATTAAACCACCATGTCCATATTTGGATTTACTACTTCACAATGTTCCTGGTTCTGATGGGATTATTGGTTGCCCTCTTTTGCTAATTCAGGTAAATAACATTCTATATAAATCTTCTTTAGATTTTCTTATAAAAAAAACAAAATCTATTACATAGTAAAATTACTAAACTAGTCCTTCAAGATGGCTCAGTTGGTTTGGGGGTGGTTATCCACACGGATGACCCGGGATCAATCCCTCCTCAATGCCTTCTAAATCGAGCGTGTCGCATAGAGCTTGTCTAGTGCGGTTTACATCCCTGTGTGGTTTGCAAGCTATTACACACTGGGGGATTTACCCCGTGCGCACAAAATGCTCACCACAGAGTGCTCACCCGAAGGGCAGAGGTTGTGGCATAGGTTGTAGCCGCTGCAGGTTCCAAAAAATATTTTACTAAACTAGAATTTCTCTATATATAGGTGACCCGTTTTCGCTGTGGTGGATTTGCTTTTGGATTTAGACTTAATCACACTATGATGGATGCATATGGTATCAAAATGTTTCTAAATGCATTAAGTGAATTAATTCAAGGAGCTTCTACACCTTCCATATTACCTGTATGGCAAAGGGATCTCCTAAGTGCTAGATCATCACCATGCATTACATGTACTCACTATGAATTTGATGAGAAAGTTGAATCAAAAATTGCATGGGAATCTATTGAAGATAAGTTGATACAACAATCATTTTTCTTTGGAAATACGGAGATGGAAGTCATTAAAAATCATGTTCCTCCAAATTATGGATGTACGAAATTTGAGTTATTAGTGGCGTTTTTATGGAAATGTCGTACCATTGCTCTTGATTTGCACCCTGAAGAAATTGTTCGTTTGACGTTACTTATCAACATACGTGGAAAATCACTCAAATTTGAATTGCCATCTGGATATTATGGGAATGCATTCATTACTCCAGCTGCAATATCGAAAGCAGGATTATTATGTTCAAATCCACTAACATATGCAGTTGAATTGATCAAGAAACTTAAAGATCATATGAATGAAGAGTACATTAAATCAGCAACAGATTTGATTGTAATTAAAGGGAGACCAGAGTTGTCAAAATCTTGGAATTTCATTATCTCAGATAATAGGTCTAGTGGGTTTGATATATATGATTTTGGATGGGGAGAGCCTATTTTTGGTGGAGTTCCAAAAGCTGTATCTTTAATTAGTTTTGGTGTGCCAGTTAAAAATGAGAATGGAGAAAAGGGTATTTTGATAGCTATAAGTTTGCCTCCTCTTGCTATGGAAAATTTTCAAGAGGTTGTGTATAACTTGACTTTAAGAAATGTGAAGATGTAGAAGTACTTGTCCATCTTGTATGATGTTTATAAATCAAGTATTTGTTTTATGTTCGATTGAAGATGAAATTTAAGTTCGATACATCATTTAATTTGTCAATAGTTAAAACTTTTCCTTGACATTTCGCTTAGGTGGATGTCATGCGACATGCCACCTTACCCTAGCACTATTTTGTAAGGGGTGATATTTATAAAAATCACCTATACTTTCTTATCTTTTGGCTTAACAACTAATCCACATTGTCAAAAGTTTGATGTTGAAGGGTTAAGTAAAGAACAAAACTTTTTAAATCATTGATTTTCATTTAGTGAATGAAAGAAAGACAAAAGTTTTCTGAAAAAGACATTTGGAGTGTGTTTGTTTAGAGCCATACATATGTATCCCCTCATCCATTTTTGATTTCTGAACACGAAATTTAAAAAAGAAGGAAATAATTTAAAATTTTATAATTTGAAATAAGTTATAAATATTTATGTGAGTTATAAATTATTTTATGAAGAATTAAATTGAGAAGTAATTTAGAATTAAAACTTTTTTCAAAATAAACATGTATAACCGATTATCTTATAAAATTTATATCACCCTCTCTCCCTTTGTATTTGTAGTTCTTAATGTGTCTGGATTGTATATTGGATCCAGATATATGTATCTTTTGTGATTCACACATAGACTCTCTCGCTCGCTTCCCTCTTATCTCAATCATCTCTCTCTATGATTCTATATCTCAGAATGTATTTGATAGTTAAAATGCATGTATCCTGGTGTATCTAAATTGAAATCTTATATGAAATTATTAATTAGTGAAATAATATGTACATATTATCAAACTATAAGGAAAATAATAAATATGGAAGGAATGTTTGTATAATCAGATAATTTTTGCATAAAACTATCCAAATCATTGAGTTTCAAAGAGAAAGAAAGAAAAATGTTTTCTGAAAAAGACATTTGGAGTGGGGCTAAAGAAATAAATTAATAATGTGTTTAGAATACACATGTATGGTAGTAATAAAAGAGAAGGACATAAGCCTAACGTCTTGTGAATTAGATGGAGGATGAACATGCTCATCCCTTTCCAAACATGAAGTATAAAAAAATCAAAAATAAATTATTTTAAGATTTTTAAATATTTAAGTAAGTGACAAATCATTTTATTAAGATTAAAATAAGAAGTTATTTAAAGTTGAAATTATTTCTAATCAATAAGGATGTACATATAACTATTATAAGATTGATTAAAAATAAAAATATGACACGTAAGTTGATAAAAAAAATATGTAACAATGCTAGCTAAACTCAAGTTGAATCAAACCAAAGTAAATTTTCTAAATTATTGGAACCGAGTCTTAGTGTAGGGGTGTCACTGAGATAGTTCGACCTGTTATATTATAAAATTTACATCATACTAATTTTTCAATTATACTATTGTGGGTTAGATTTTTTGACATCGCCCTGTCATCTCGATTTCTCTTTGTTAGTGGTATCAATACAATTTGATTAATTTTTTATATATTTTTAATTCGTCATATAGAGTCACAAGTAAAAATCACTTGTACTTTGTTATCTTTTGGGTTTAACAACCATCTCCACAACTTTAACCAATGGTAGGGTCCAACTTTTCCATCACTACATTTTTGTGTTGCATTACATTTCGTCTTGATGCAATTGACTCTATATAAATATAATTCCAAATGCTTACAATGACTCTATATGGCTCACACTATGCCAATTTCAATAACATATCAAGAAACAAAATTAGTAGTGCCAACAATAATGACACCTTATGAGACAAAATATCTTTCTGAAATAGATGATCAAGGGAGTACACGTTTTCATAGTCACATATTAATATTTTACAAATATAATTCTTCAATGAAAGGAAAAGATCCTGAAAAAATTACAAGACAGATAATGTGAATTCTACATTAATTAAGCAAAGATTAGACAATTAAAGGATCAATGAACAATATGAAATTAACATTAACTCTCTTTCCGTGTTAATTTATTTATCTTACTTTTCTTTTTAATTAGTCTAAAAAAGAATGTCTCTTTCCTCCTCCTTTTTTTTATTATTCTTTAATATAAACTTTTCACATGACATATTTAAGATTATAAGATTAAAGAACATTTTGGTACACTCTATCTATATCTTTAATTTAAGATCACAAAATTTGAAAATCTTTTTTAGCGTATTAAACTTCGTGTGAAATCAAAATCAGATCAGACAAATAAATTAAAACGAAGGGAGTACCTTAACTTGTCTAGAAACATTTAACTAGCAAGTAGAATTGGAGACATTTTTTTTCCCGCTTTCATCATCAAATGTTTGATCTTTTCCTTTTCAATCTTATTGTGACAAAATAAATCCCGTTTACCTTTTGCCCACTACTTCCTCCGATTCATTTAACTTGTCATATTTTTTTTTGCACGCATATTAAGAACTTATTTGGATGGTTGTTACTTGTTATATATATATATATATATATATATATATATATATATAT
>JAJOOF010001375.1:0-118353 GCA_029582545.1 Solanum lignicaule | reverse complement strand
CATAGGCCTATCGATTCAAGAGTCGTCATTGCAGTACTTCATTTATGAAAGGAATGCCATAGGCCCATCGATTCATATTCATTTAAGTCAATATACATCATTACAAAAGAGAGGGTGCCTAAGCCTACCAACTCAAGATTCAACATTCAACTATACTTTCATTCATTCAAGAAGAGGATGCATAAGCCTACCAATTCGAGATACTTCATTCAAGATCACATTCATCAATACAAGAAAAGGATGCCTTAGCCTACCAATTCAAGATACAATAATCAGATTACTTTAATTCATTCAAGAAAAGGACGCATAAGCCTATCAATTCAAGATACTTCATTCAAGATCACATTCATCAATACAAGAAAAGAATGCCTTAGCCTACCAATTCAAGATACAATAATCACATTCCTTTCATTAATTGAAGAAAAGGATGGATAAGCCTACCAATTTAAGACATACAATACATAGGAGAAAACCCTTCACATTCTATCATCATCATTCATGAGTGTTAATTGACAATATGCTTTCAATCATAACAGTACTACATTCTAAACATGATCATCATACTTTCATTGAGATCACAGACACATACTTCACATTATATTCATGCATAGATCCTTCATGAACTTGGCTTTCAAGGCCATGAACCAACATCAATCCATAAATCTAAGATACTACAATAGATAAGGAAATTGACATGCTTGAATAGCTAATTCAATATAAACATCAACAATTCAACATACTTGCATAATCAGTCACTTCCCAATCTCAATTCACAACTTAAGAATTTGAGGGAAACATGGGTTCAAGGAAGAAATCATCTTAATTCATCTTTAAATCAAAAATGCATTCATAATTCAATGCAATAAAGCCATTGAAAATCATTTGGAATCAAACCCATACTGAGATTGAAAACTAGGGTTTTTTTTGGGGGAAACATTGGAGACTTGAAATCAACTTTGAAATTGGCTCTTTGAAAGAAACTAAGTCAAGGATGAACACCACCATATCTTTAGGGAAGAAATCCACACGAAATTGAAGTGTCTAGAGAGAGAACTTTTGAGAAGAGAGGTTTCTAACTTTGGGGTGATTGAAATAATGAATTGTAAATGTGTTTTAATACTTTTAAAATCCTTAAAAATCTTAATAACCCAATATTAACCTTACATTAACTCAACTAACCAAAGGAGGAATTTACTAAGTTGCCCCTCCACTTGGCCGACTTTGGACAGCAAGCAGGTGCCACCCACGAAACCGCCACCCACGGACCGTCGGTGGGATCATGGACCACTCTATCACCTTCGTGGTTCATGGATGAAACTCATATTTTGGGAGCTTGACCTACGGAGGCCATCCACAGGGCATGGATGGACCTACGGGGCTTAGGTCAACACACTTTAGGCAGTTTTTTGTTTCTTTGGGGTCTTGGGGGTTAGGCTTTAGGGTCCTCCACAAGGACCCCTAGGGTGGTCCTTGGGGATTCATACTGTGACGTTTAAATCCTAAACCCCTCAACCATAGCTCGGGACAACATTTTACACCCTCAAACCTCACAACAACTCAAACACACACGTTAGGCTCTAGCTTCACCTATTCATTTTATGGGTCGTTACATATGTATATATACTTGCATTATTGCATGCATTAGTCTACTATTTCTCAATAATCTTACTTTACCTTTGGTGATTTGAGGTAATCATTTTTTTGTCTAGGGATGGCACAATATAGGTTGAATGCCTATTTCGTTATTAGAGCTTTGAATTGATATTTGAAGTACAAGTTGTTCATTTTTAAAAGGTATGAATGAAATATGAAAAGTTGCGCCATTCAAAAAAAGTTGTGACTTTTATGAAAACTTGTGACTTTTATGAAAAGTTGCGACTTTTATGAAAAGTTGCGACTTTTATGAAGAGTTGCGACTTTTATGAAAAGTTGTGATTTTTATGAAAGGTTGTGACCTCTCTGAAGGGTTGTAACTTTTTCAAGAGTTGTAACATTTCCGATAAGGCACAATAAGCATTTGTTCACACTACCCTTTGTTGTCTATATATATAGGGATTTCCCCTTATTTTAAAACAACAACAATTCTGAAATTCTTCTTCTTCTTCTACACAATTAAACATTCGTGTACTTTGCTCATGTTGAGTGACTCACTGACACCATTATTTTTGTAACAATAAACTGGTGAAAAGAATTTGTTCTATCCTGAGGTGATCTATTCCTTTAAACCTCGAATACTAGATCGGAATAATTTTCTTAAGGAGACACTGTGCATTCAGTGGACTCGATTTTTTCCTTTCTATTTCATTCTATTGTTACAGATCCTGGTATTTTTTTTATGTTATTAATTATTATTTGCATGATTTAAACTTTGTTGTTTATGTTTCTGCAAAGTTATTATTATAAGCATTTGTCAGTACAAATTAAATAAGACACGTTAATTGAGTATTCAAGAAAATTTTCTCAACTGGAATGATTGAAGGTACGATAAAAAAAATCCCTTAAAGATCTATACTACCATCTTTTGAAGACAAAATTCAAATTTGGTATGTCATTGCAAGGACATAACGACCTTTAAAACCTTATCATACGTTGATGTACGAAGTGAACCAGCAAAAGAAGACAAGAATTAATAAACTTTAGACATGGCTTCAAGAATTTTGTATCGGATGACCTATAGAGGAACATGACTAGACTGGAGCCTCTTTTAATCCCAAAGATATAGATAACTACACAATAAATTAATTGCTCATATTCAATATGAAGTATGAATATATTCTCAAGTTTACTACAAGTCGTAAATACTTTTCTTGGAAACTCCCTAATTTTCGAACGCCTAGATTGATTCTTAGCGAATAATGAATGGTTATTGTGTTATCCAAATGCGCAAGCACAACACTTGCCAAGAACCCATTCTGATCACACACCACTTCTAATGACCTTGACTAGTAACCCAAGCAACGTTAGGGCTAGACCCTTTAGGCTAGAAACGATGTGGACGTCCCATCCAGATTTTATCAAAATTGTTGACCAGGCCTGGAATAGGGGAGATAACTTGCTAAGATCCTTGGTAAATTTGAATCAGAGATTACTGGCTGGGCGAAAATAACCTTTGGGGATATTTTCCACACGAAAAGGAAGATTTTAAATAGACTACAGGGCTTACAATCTTCTCATAATTACCCATACAGTAACTTCCTTATAGAATTAGAAAAAAGTCTAATATTAGAGTTCAATGAAATCTTAAAAAGAGAGGAATAGTACTGGAAACTTAGATCAAGAGTATATTGCCTTATGCAAGGAGATGCTAACACGAGGTTTTCCACTCTACCACATTAAATTATAGAAGAAGAAATAAAATCATGTCCTTACAAATAGAAGATGGTAGTTGGTTAAGTAACCAAAGTGACATAATAGAATACACAACCTCTTTTTTCACTAACCAATTCAACACTAATCATAAACAGTCCATCCGTACTTACGTAAATCAAGATAACAGCTTGACAGATGAAGAACTCATCTGTACAGTCTTCTCGTTCCAACCACATAACGCACCTGGGTCAAATGGTATACACCCCTTCTTCTACCAAAATTATTGGGGAATAGTAGGGCCATCAGTGGTAGCCTTTTGTAAGAGAACTTGGGCGGAGGAAAGCATTAACCCACTGATTAACACTACTAATGTGTGCCTTATACCTAAGAAGAAAAATGCTACCAATTTAAAAGACTTTAAACCCATAGGCCTTTGTAACACTACATACAAAATAATTACGAAAGTAGTGGTGAACAGAATTAAGCCTATTCTAAATAAAATCATTGGCCCATGCCAAGCTAGTTTCCTCAAAAATAGATAAGCAACATATAACATTATTATTGTCCAGGAGATAATCAATCACTTCAAAAAAATGAATGGGGAAAATGGAAACATGATAATGAAGATAGATTTAGAAAAGGCTTTTGATAAATTGGAATGGTCTTTTGTAAAATATACACTACATTATTTTAATTTTCCATCAAATATTATCAACCTAATAATGTCTTGGTATTTCATCTAGCAAGATTGCAATTTTGATTAATGGAACTAGAACAAATTACTTCGAGTCCAAATGGGGAATACGACAGGGGGACCCCACGTCACCATATATATATTCATTCTATGTATGGAAGTACTGTTGAGAGAAATCAATAACCAAGTAATACAAAAAGTGTGGAAACCTGTACGGATTGCAGGAAAAGGACCAAAATTGTCCCACCTCTTCTTCGCGGACGACCTAGTACTCATTGGGAAAGTTGAAATTGACACGTGTAGGACAATAAAAAACACTCTCCTAGATTTCTGCACTAGGAGTGGTCAAAGTATAAACCACACCAAATCTAAAATTCTATTCTCCAACAATTGTAGGGATCCTCAAATACGATTGTTAACAAATATCATAGGGATCAAAGAAAGCAATAGTTTTGGGAAGTACCTAGGGTATCCAATGTTTCATAAAAAACAGACAACTCGGGACTTCCAATTTATTATAGATAACATGCAATCCAAGCTTGCTAGCTGGAAAACGAAATTTTAAACATAGCGGGAAGAACCACACTAACTAAATCATCCTAAATAGCATCCCAAACATACATAATGCAGCTAGCTAAGCTACCAGGTAGCATAACAAAACGAATAAACCAAATCCAAAGAAATTTTATATGGGGATCCACGGAGGAGAAAAAAAAGCTCCATCCTATAAGTTGGGATTTAGTAACAAGGAGTAAACAGGAAGGTGGATTGGGAGTTCAAAGGTGCTCCACGAAGAACAAGGCAATGTTAGCACGTCTAGCGTGGAGACTATTTAGGAATCCCAAGACACTGTGGGCTAAAACGATCCTAGACGTGTATACTAAATCAAACGGATTAGGAAAAGAATCTAAACATAGAAAACAAGTCAGCACAACCTGGAAAACTTTATGAAAGGCTGGGATGAGTGCAAAGAATGTCTTCACTAGATAGTAGGGGACGGGAAGCAAATTAACTTTTGGACAGATCCGTGGATCCCGAACTCCCCAATCATACAGGACCTTCTTAGTGGCCCCCTTCTGTTCGAGGAATCTGAGAGACTAGTAAACACTGTTATCATAGGTGGATAGTGGAAGCTGGAAAATATACCATACCCTATATCTGAAACCATTATCCACAAGATCATACAAATTAACATCCCAAATATAGCAAATTCGGTAGATAAACCAATTTGGTCGATAACTACAAATAGGATCTTTAGTACCTCCTCTGTGTACCACAACATCAAGGGGGAAATCATGAATAAAAAATAGTCTAGTAGAGAATTCAATTGGATCTGGAAGCTCCAAAGCCCGAACAAAATTAAATTCTTCGTATGGATAAGCAATCGCAGGAGACTCCCGACTTGTCAACAACTTCATTCAATTGGAATCAACATTAGACCATCGTGTGTCATCTGCAGAGAAATAGAGACTTCTACGCACATATTTGTTAAATGTCCTAAGGCTACGCAGTTTTGGGAGAACCTAGGTTTGATGAAATATCTACAACGCATCCTAGAGGTTAGAGAGACTGACTGGATAACGACTATTAGGAAAATAAAGAATTTCAACATCCACAACAACATTGATTGGAATTTCACATTCCCTTTTACATCTAGTGTTGTGAACCAAGCTAGCTCTATAAAGGCCTATGAGTTAGAAGTGGTGAATGAGATTGGACCAAGTAAAATGTTGGAGTGTTTTATTTGGGATCCAGGCCTGATTAGCATTTGGTTAAAAGGAAGAATGAGTTTAAAAGGAGGGTTTATGCATATTGAAGAAAATGTTTGTCATCTCCTCTTTTCTTCTAGAGTCTAAGTTTCTCATCTCCATTCTTATCTCTATCTTTAGTTACTTGTTATTTCAATATTTCCATTGTTATTCGGTAGTTTTATTATTTCAATTAGAATCTTAAAGTTGTAATAGTGTTCCAGTGCTCTTATTAATATAGTGAGGATTTCGGTTTGTTACATTGGTGCTTTCATTGACGTACTCTAAAGGAAGTGGTGATACTGGATCGATTATGTGGCACCGGCAGTCCAGAGGGCTGGCTTTATCGGGCGGAGCAGTACTTCACCTTCCTTGGCTTGGACGAGGAGTATTGGTTACCTCTTCCTTCATTCTATCTTGATGGTGAAGCTCTAACCTGGTTCAATTGGTTGTTTCACAACACGCTATTTTTCAATTGGAAGCATTTCAAGGATAGATTCTCCCAGCGATTTCGACAACAAACTAACAAAGAAGTGTTAGGCATCTAGCTAATTCTCTACAGTCGTCTGCCTCAGCCTATGACACTGGAAGCTCACAGACGTACCATGTGTTAGATAAATTGCCAATGAAGTATAAATTTGTAGAGTCTGTGGCATTGATTACTAAAAATGATGTTGAAGTTGAACCATTTGAAGAACTTGAGACTCCACTAATTGGGAATGCAAACTCAGTAGAAGTGAATTTGGTACATGAACCTTCTTTCATTATCGAAGATCAGGTGTTCGACGAAATTTCCAACACAACAGTGAGTTCCAACATTCTTGATCTGAAAACTATTGTCCATGAGGTTGAACATTTTATAACTACAGTAGACAAAGTGTACAATGATAACTTCAACAAAGAAATGAAGTTACCTCTTACAGTGTTGCATGATACGGGCAGATCTAATAGTGATGAGGAGGAAAATTCACACGATAATGTAGCGTTATTTGAAAAATCTCGTTCACTGCATACATCTGGTTTGTTGGTTGTTTTTGCTTGCAAAGGTACTGTGATATCGAATACAAGTTCTCGACTCGTTGAAATTGACTATCCATTTGCTGATACTATATGGCTTCGCACAGTTCCCTGTTGGCATGATTCTCTTGAACAATTTCACTGGGGTGACCAAGTTGAAGTGTTGCTTTGCCTTGACTTTTGCGTACTCAAATGTAATTGGGTTGATACTGGGCAGGAGTGCAATCTTCCGATATTCTTGTCGTATGGTATAGGTGCGCACAGGATATGTGACAGTCTGGCTTTGTCTCTAGG
Source organism: Solanum lignicaule (assembly GCA_029582545.1). NCBI lineage: Eukaryota > Viridiplantae > Streptophyta > Magnoliopsida > Solanales > Solanaceae > Solanum > Solanum lignicaule. The sequence goes on along the minus strand of JAJOOF010001375.1, from coordinate 111,291 downwards.
GAGTGTCATTTTTTTGGGTTGGATGACGGGGTCAAGAACGATTTCTTCCAGTGCATTGCTACACTCTACACTTACTGTGATACATGACGAGGTAGATAGTGACCCATTGATAACAAAAGTATAAGAATACCTTTCCAGGGGAAAAAAATTGTTGAAGCTCTAAGTCTTGATAACTTTTTTCTGGAGAATGAGGTTTCCATTCCAACAAGTGCGATGCATTATGTTGATGTATATCTTGAAGCTGACAATGAAAAATCTATTGAGGAATTCGACGGTCAACATAAGTTGAGTCCATTTCCATTTGCTCATGCTGCTAATTTCCTGAGTGTAACCATTCCAGCGAGGGCAGTTGATCCTTGTGTCTGGGATCCAGGAATACATTTCGAGTTCAGGGCTCTAACAAGTTATACAGTATACAATGCGAAGGAACTATTATTGCTAGGGTGTACTGTCAAGTTTTTCCTAATTGCCTATTCAAACTCTATGAGTAGAGTGTGTGATCCTGGACAACCACGGTGTGTAAACTCCTACTTGTCCAATGAGTGCTTAATCATTGTCTATAACTGCATTCTGTTCACTTGTCTGCCAATTGCATATACACTAGTCTTACATGAGTATTACTATGATATAAAACATGAGGTTTTGCCAGCCAATTTCAAGCACACATTAGTTTTGCATCTTCACTATATAATTGTGCTTGCTACCATGTTACTGGAGTGCAAAGTAATAATATTAAAGAATGGATATAAGGTAAAGTTTCAGGTAGGGCACCCTTCGGCAGGTAAGATTTATGGGGTCCTTGAGATGGTAGAATGGGCTGCACACCAAAGATTACCTCATGGCTTAGGTACGACATTAGTTTTTGCAATCCTCTTGAACAAGTGTGTGATTGCCGGGAAGGTTATACTTGAACTCCAATTGATAATGTCGAAGAATTTTACTGTAAATCAAAAGAGTGTGGTTGTAATTGGTTGATATCAGTTCCAATGGAGAGATTTGGTGGAATGCGAGTTTCTAACACTATTCATCGATGCTTCAAGGTGAATACTTCATTTGTTAGTAAAGGAATTGATATTAATGAAGAATGGAATAAGAAGGGCATTGCAGCCACTGTTAGTTGTATGTGTCGTTTGCTGTTAGTAAGTATGACGATAAAGATCCCTTATTTTGCTGCTAACAGTGCTTCTATAAGTGCAAGTGCTTTTGTAAATTTGGGTGAGATCTTTTGGTGCATTGTTCTTTTAGACACATCACACATTATTAAACTTCCTTCCCATGTTATTCCAAAGCTAAGCAAGAATTATGCAACAATGTCTAGACTACTCCAAGCTGCCAACAAAATTATGATGTTATTCCTACATTGTTTTGCTTGCTCTAGCCAAGCTCATTATACTCCAAGTTTCCAGATGACATTTCCCGACTCGAACCTTGAGGACAAGGTTCTTTTTGGGGGCGGGTGTATTGTTGTGAACCATGCTAGCTCTATAAAGGCCTATGAGTTAGAACTGGTGAATGAGATTGGACTAAGTAAAATGTTTGAGTGTTTTATTTGGGATCCCACCCCGATTAGCATTTAGTTAAAAGGAAGAATGAGTTTGAAAGGAGGGTTTATGCATATTGAAGAAAATGTTTGTCATCTCCTCTTTTCTTCTAGAGTCTAAGTTTCTCATCTCCATTCTTATCTCTATCTTTAGTTACTTGTTATTTCAATATTTCCATTGTTATTCGGTAGTTTGATTATTGCAATTAGAATCCTAAAGTTGTAATAGTGTTCCAGTGCTCTTATTAATATAGTGAGGATTTCGGTTTGTTACATCTGGAGCATATGGTTGAATAGGAACCACAATTACCATAATGAGAAAAAGGATGACATCCAGATCTCTACCCCCTAAATAAAACTATGGAATTCTATTATTTGGGTATTAAAGAAAGTATGAGTAGTAATCCTAGGTGCAAATAGAGGTGGGTACCACTGGAGTCGGGATACAAACTAAACACGGATGGCTCTTATAACTACCCTACCAAAAATGGGGGAGCAGGATGAGTCATGCGTGACAACAACGACTCTTGGATAACATGATTCTCAGCAAAAAAAAATGTTGTCAACGCTCTCCATTCAGAACTACTAGCTCTAGTAATAGGACTGAAAATGGTGGCTCGACGAAATATCTCCAATCTACAAATTGAAACTGACTCAGTAGAATTAGTACATGTGATTCACAAAGGTCATGATTCATACACTAATATAATTTTTGAGTGCAGGTAGTTGCTCCAGAGGCTGGGGAACCCACAGATCAGCCATAGTCGCAGGGAGCAAAATCAGGTGGCCGATAAACTAACTAAGGAAGCAGTAGGACTAATGGAAGATATTAATTTGGTGGAATGGACAACTCCACCTTTGTTTGTCATGAAGACTATGAATGCGGACAAGGAAGGAGAAACTTTTGCTAGGCATGATAAGCCCCCTTTATTAACGGATAGCTTAACTCTAACTGGTAATTTAACAAGTAATGTAGTAAGTAATCAAGCTGTTTGTAATGCTTCAGGCCACCGGTCTTGTATTGATGCTAATTATATATGAATAAATAAATATCTTTTTCAACCAAAAAAAGTAAATACTTTTCTTGAAGTAATATATGTATTTCTCGACACTGCAATTAGAATAGAAGTGTAGTTTCAAATTGAACTACATCACTCGGGTATGCTAGTTTTTAAAAAAATACCCAAACAAACTGAATAGTTTTGTGTAATATTTTCCCTCTCAAGTATATATAAGTTGAATTGTTTTTCCATATGATACATTATTTATTTAATTTTCAATTATAATAATTTTTTATGATATATTTAAATTAGGAACTTTAAAATGATATATGTAAAGCAAAAGGTAGGGCTAAATTTTCTACATGTTAAAATTAGAATATTTGTTTACTTTTTTCAGCCTTAAAATTTATTTATCCCTTCACCAACAATTATTTATTTATTAGAAAAATTACTATCTCAGGTTGGTGTTCATTTGATTGCCCAAAAATATCAAATAGTGACACTTCCTGGAACTAAAATGATTAATTATAATATTATTAATGTTCGTTACTACGTAATCTAGTATGTAAGGTAATATAGTGTTTTAGTTTCAATGACTGATAGGTTTTAAGTATTATTCAATAAATTTCATGGTATTGAATTCCCGCGAGAGGAGCGGTAATTTTACTAGTTTATATTATATAAGAGTATTAACTAAGTCTTTAATATTTGTAATTCTTTTCTAAGTAATATAACATCTAAAAACATATTATTGATAAGTATACTACTTCCATCCTGAATTAACAATTTTTTAATTTAGTTTTTTTTTTTTTGAATTTTCTTGTCACAAATATGTAATTTAAAATTACAATTATTTTTCAATATGAAGTATGAACAAAAAATTACATGATACTACAAATAAAATACTTTTATGTTATAGTTATAAATTATTAAACTACACTTTTTAATGTGCATGAAAATACTTGATGCAATAGTCAAAATGGAATAGGGAAAGTAAATTAGTACACGAAATAATTGGATACAAGATGAAATAGTTGATTTAAATAATTTTTAGCAACACATAAAAAATTAAGGACAAAAAATTGCTCGTTTTAAACTCTACAATGCATTAATAGAGGATTTATGGAGGCAACGTAATAGTCTTAAAGTTGAGTACTTACGTAAAATTTAAAGTAAATTATGCATTGATGCAATATTTATTATGTAATTCTATTTCATCAATGATTTCACATTTATTTGAGGTGTTCATTAATATGTATTATATTTAGTATTTATTGCAATTTACGTCATTGAGAAGTTTAGGATAAAATATAATTTAATATTATATGAAGAATTTCAAAAGAATAAAATTTTATATTATATGAAGATTATATAGATTATAGGGTGATTATTTGCAAAAAGAAGAAATGATTTATATTATGAAATAAGAAAATAAAAATAATAATAATATAATATCGAGGAGAGAGAGAAATATTCTTTTTTAAAGAGTAAAATAGAGAATTGGGTTGGAGTTGGTTATCTGAAAAAAAGATTATCTTTTGTCCACTGTAAGTGGAACTCTCTTTACACGCTCACTTAACTCTAAGGCACAAAGAAGGTAAGTTTTTCAATTTGTTTACATTTTATTTTATAGAATATATATATATATATATATATATAAATATAGTAGTATAAGGGAACTAGAATTCTAAATTTATTTTATCAAATTAGTTTAATATTTTGTTTTTTGACTTACCAAAGATATTTAATCGTCGTTTTTGATTTGTTTCTCACGACGTAGGGGTAAACCCTAGATGTAACGTGGCGTATAGAACCTCGAAGGACTCCATACAAGCCACTTAGTTCTCATAACATAAGAAATAGAATAAGAAGAGTAAAACAGTAGTCCAAGTCCAATAGTTTTTAAACGGAACTCTAAAACAGTTGTCTCATCATAGCCATCTAATACAGTAGAATGAAATTGGTCCTAGCCCATACATCATGTCCAAAAGAGAGATACATGAAAGAAACTACTAAAACAATGAAAATCCTCCCTCGAACCATGAGGATTCACCAAGCTCGGAAATCAACCAAACCAAGCTCTAGCCATGAAACTGAGAACCCTAAATATTGTACCCTACATTTGAGAAAAATGTAGGCAAGAGTATGCGTTAGTAAAAAACAATCACTACAAGAAAAGTGTGCATTACATGGATTTTTTCCTCCGGATTAGTATGAAAATCCGCAGGAAAATTCTCATGTAATTCACCCTTTTCTTGTAGTGAATGTACCAAGTATGATAGCCATACATAAAACATTTAAAACATTCTAAAAGGGCCATTTCATTTCATAACATGCAATTGACCAAGTTAAAACATGATATAAGAAGGTTAGAAAACATACTTCATAAAACAAGGCCAATGCAAGCTAATCATCTTTAAACCTTTAAACACATATGAAATACTTCTTGAAGTAACCTTAGTTCATTATTTATGTGGGGGATTAGCCTTAACCAACATAGAGACCATGTGATCTATAACAGTATACCCTGTGTCTCCCACAACAAAAAGAGTTGTCCTACTTGCCAAGGTAAGAACCGTGAATTTCTAGCTTAAGTGGATCCACTAGCTAATTATCCTATGGGAAAACATAGTTTAAGGGATAATGAGATTGCTACTAGAAACCCGACCTCTACTGACGTGAGGGCTTCCATTTCAACAGATTGCTTCTAGAAAACCGGCCTCTACTGACGCGAGGGCTTCCATCTCATATCAATATCCTGCCAGTGCTATGCATAAATCCCATGGAGTGTTTTTAAGTCTTGACTTATCTCATGATACATGGAAAGGTACCTTAGGATAACCAATCGAAGTTAAGTTACATTAGGATAGCTCCTTAGACCATGCGTGATAAAACCTTTCACCATCCATGATCTTTTCATAATAGCTTTTAATCTTTGATTCAATTAGGTGAGAAAGCCTTTCAACCTAGGAATCCTTATTATGTGAGAAAACCTTTCACAGCATACTAGTATGTGTTTATGAGAATATCCTTTCAACAACACAACAACAACATCATCATCATTGTTACTTTACTCTCAAAGAACCCTTAAAACATTTCCATAGATTTTATAAGAAAGTGCATAAATCCATAATTTACCTCTTGAGGCTCAATACCTACTTTCAATATTAAATACTTAGAAAACAAAGGTTAGATATGAATTTCAACCTAATTTCATGTAAAGCTTGCAATACATTTCATAGAACTCTTTCTTCATAATCAAAATTCCACATCATATGCTCATAACTTGAAAACATGGGGATTACATGGGTTCATAGAGAAATCATCATGAAATCATCATAAAATCATAGTATTTCATCAATTCATGCATAAGAGATCATAATTCCAATCATTTAAGTCAATAATGAAAAGAACCTATGGCAATTGAAGAAAACCCAAACTCAATTGGGGAATTCTACCTTTTGAAATAGAGGAATTTGGTAACTCCATGGATGGAAGGAATCCATGGATAAAATCTATCATACCTTGAATCCAAATGCTAGACTTCAATGGAGGAATTGAGACCTTATATTGAAACCCTAGGTGAATCCTTCTTCTTCTTCTTCAAGTTCTAGAGAGAGAATTATTTGAGAGTTCTTCTTTTTGGGTGAGTTTGGAGAGAATGATTTCTATTGGGAAATTTGGGGGTAAAAAGACTTATATAGGGGTCCCAAACATAGGCAAAATGACATAGTATCGAAACTAATTAATTAGGAAAGGACCCAACTAACCCTGAAAATAACTGCCAGCTGACCACCAACGGGCCCAGTCGAAGGACTGCAGTCTGATCTATGGCCCATCCTGGTGGACTGACGTTGGCCCTTGTGGTTGGCACCTGCAGTTTTTCCAAAATTGATTCATTTCCCAAATTTGTATACGGGGTGTTACAATATCTCCCCCTTAGGATCATTCATCCTCAAATGAGATTGAAACTGGTTCTAACAAAGTAGGAGAGGAACTAACACCCCAACCTAACAATGCAACTTCATAAAAATGCATATAATTAAGGAGAAACTATCGACTCCAAGCTAGGACGTTCTCAAAACATTATCATAAGAGGGGTGAACTAAGTCTAACAACCCATCATGCATGCGATGCACAAAAATAAAGGAGGAAACATTAACTCCAAGCTAAACATACTCAATGAATCATAAGGAAGTAGGAACTACATCTAGCAACCCAATATGCATGAAATTTCAAAAAATTCTCATGTTCAAGGAGGAACTACCTTCTCCAAGCTAAAAGCGTGCTCAACAAAATTTTATGGAGCCAATATGCAATTCATTCTAAAAAAAGCATAGCTAAAGCATGTTCAACAACTCACCTAATGAAGGCTATAGGAAAATCATACTTCATGGACAACAACATGAGGACAATAAATCATATAAGTCATTTCTTCCAAAACTTAAGCTTTTTCATGAACCTGCATAACTAAGGAAATCATGGAAACACTTAAAACACTTGACTCCAAAATAAAAATAAAAACAACCCATGAGGAACTCATTACCTCAAGCTAGAGTACGAGTAGAAGGAAAAAAGGTGAGGATATCGAAAAATCATATCGGCCTCGGCCTCCCAAGTAACACTCTCAACTAATTGATTCCTACACAATACTTTTACAGAAGCAACTTATTTGTTTCTCAACTTCTTAACTTGCCGGTCTAAAATCTCAACCGAAACTTCCTCATAAGAAAGGCTTTCATCAACTCCCAACCCTTCTAAGGGAACTATGGATGTCGGATCGCCAAACACATTTCTTCAACATAGAGGCATGGAAAACCAGATGCACCAATGCCAACTCATTAGGCAAATCATGTTCATAAGCACCGTTACCAACATGTCTCAAAATCTCATATGGGCCTACATACCGGGGACTAAGCTTCCATTTCTTACCAACCCTCATTACACCCTTCATGGGGTGAGAATTTCAAGTAAACCCAATCATGAACCTCAAATTCAAGATCCCTTCTTCTAAAATTGACATTTGACTTTTGTCGACTTTGAGCCATTTTCAACCTTTCTCTAATAAGTCGAACCTTCTCTTCAACCTCATGATCTAACTCGGAACCTATCAAGGAAACTTCACCCACCTCAAACCAACCTATAGGAGATCTACACCTCCTACCATAAAGAGACTCAAATGGAGCCATACCAATACTCGAGTGATAGCTATTATTATAGGCAAATTCAATCAATGGCAAATGGTTATCCCAATTACCCTTAAAATCAATAACACAAGATCTCAACATATCTTCAAAAGTATTAATAGTACGCTCCGCTTGCCTATCGAATTGGGGATGAAAAGCCGTACTAAGCTTAACCTAAGTGCCAAGAACCTTTTGGAAAGATTTCCAAAACTGAGAAGTGAATTGAGTACCACGATCGGAAATAATGGACAAGGGCACTCCATGCAACCTTACCATTTCTCTCAAATACAACTTTGCATATTCTTCTACCGAATAGGAAACCTTGACGGGAATAAAATGAGCCAATTTCTTCATCCGATCTACTATAACCCAAATCGAGTCATGTTGGCTCCGAGTACGTGGCAACCCTACTACGAAGTACATCTTCAAATCTTCCCACTTACAAGTAGGAATACCAATGTCTTGGGACAAACTTCCCGGTATCTAATGCTCAACTTTCACTTGTTGACAATTTGGACACTTAGCCACGAATTCCGCAATATCCTTCTTCATCCCATTCCAGCAATAGACTTCTTGCAAATCACAGTACATCTTGGTGGCTCCCGGGTGAATGGAATAAAGAGAACTATGGGCTTTTGATAAGATCTGTTCCCTCAAGTCATCAACATTAGGGACACACAAACGACCTTGATATCTAAGTACTCCATATCCCCCTTGGGAGAAAGCCTCAACGGATTTTTTAAGCACTGCTTCTTTCAATTCAACCAAAATTGGATCAAGACCTTGTTTGGCTTTCATATCCGCTACAAAAGATGATTCGGACCCATTATGAACCATAACACCACCCTTGGTGGAGTCCACTAGCTGAACCCTTAATTGGGCCAATATATGAACATCTCGAACCAATTATTTCTTTTCTACTTCAATATAAGCCACACTACCCATAGACAACCTACTAAGAGCATCCACTACTACATTTGCCTTACCAGGGTGATAGAAAACACTCATGTCATAATCTTTCAATAGCTCAAGCCACCTTCTTTGGCGAATATTCAAATCCTTTTGATTAAACACATATTTCAAACTCTTATAGTCAGTGAAAACATCAACATGAACTCCATACAAATAATGCCTCCAAATATTTAAGGCAAAAATAACCGCCGCTAATTCTAGGTCATGGGTAGGATAATTCTTCTCATGGATCTTAAGTTGCCTTGAAGCATAGACAATGAATTTACCATTTTGCGTAAGCACACATCCCAACCCAATTCCAGAGGCATCACAATACACCACAAAACCATCTGTACATTTTGGTAAAGTCAACACCGGAGCGGAAGTAAGTCTATCTTTCAACTCCTTTAATTCTGTTGGGGTCATTCTATAAGGAGGAATATAAATAGGTAGCGTATCTGGGAGAAGGTCAATACCAAAGTCTATTTACCTCTCGGGAGGAATACCGGGCAACTCATTGAGGAACACTTCCAGAAACTCATTAACAACGGGGACGGACTCAAGAGTAGGGGTTTCAGAATCTACATCCCTCACCCTAACAAGATGGTAAATGCAACCCTTGTAAATCATCTTTCTAGCTTTAAGACAAGAGACAAACTAACCCTTAGGCATAGAATTTCCCCCCTTCCACTCTAGGATAGGCTCATTCAGGAGCTGAAACTTGACGACACGAGTTCTACAATCAATAGAAGCATAACAAGAATGCAACCAATCCATACCAAGAATAACATCAAAGTCTAACATAACAAGCTCTACCAAGTCAACTAGAGTAACGCTATGCGACAAAGAAATGGGAAACTTTATATAGACCCTCTTAGCCACAACAAAATCACCAACAGGAGTAGAGACAGGAAAAGGTTCTAACAACACATCTGGAAGAACATCAAACCTCATAGCCACATATGGCGTCACAAAAGACAAAGTAGCACTAGCTCTAGTAAAGCATAAACATCAAGTTGGAAGACTTTCAACTTACTAGTAACCATATTGGGAGAACCCTCTTGTTCACCATGAGTCTGAAGAGCATAAAACCTATCTTTTTTTGGAGCACTACTACCCGAATCACTAGGAGGAGCATGCTTGTCCTCTCTTCCATTAGCTGTAACCATTGGACAATCCCTTATCTTATTATCACTTTTACCACAACCAAAGCAGCCATCCATGCTGGCTAGACACTTACCCTCATGCTTTCTTTCCCACTTAGCACAATCCGGCCATAAAGACCTACTACCATCTTTTCGAGACATAGGGTTAGACACCCTCTCTTTGTTAAACATTAGAGGAGCCTTAGAAAAACTTTTCCCAGAAAACCTTTGTCGAAATCCAGGACGAACATATCCATCAGACCTAGAGTTACTATCCTTGGTTCTTGCCCTTTCGAGTTTTCTAAACCTTTCTTCCGGAGGATTTCTCCTAGTGAAGTTCCTCACTCCATATGCCGTCGTACCCACAATTGGGTTCACATGGACCACAACTTCCCTATTGGTCTGGGTCGTTACAACTTGAGCCAACATTAGAAAAGGATCCCTAAACTCCGTATTAGTCATCTGATTGGTCAAAGGGTCGATCAAATATTGAAGAGCTTGAGGAGGAGATCTTTGATCAACATTGTCTCCCTCAATTACACTAGTGAAAGCTCCTTGAGTAATCATGTCCTGTAGACCATCATGTAAGGATTAGGAGAAAGACCTTACAGAGTTAGACTCTATCACATGACTTTAGAGTAATGACAGAAGTGGAGTTTCCTAAACATCTTGTAGCCTTTCATTCATAAATGTGGCGCACTTCACACTCATGAACATGACTCTACTAGACGTGGCTTATGAGACATCCTAGGACCATTTTAAACCTTGTGCTCTGATTACCAAGTTTGTCATGACCCAGGGGTACACCCTAGATGTAACATGGCGTATAGAACCCATAAGGACTCCATAAAAGCCACTTAGTTCTCATAACATAAGAAATTGAACAAGAAGAGTAAACCAATAGTCCAAGTCCAATAGTTTTAATAAAAGATAAGAGGAAGTCTAAAACACTTGTCTCATCATAACCATCGAATACATTAGAATAAAATTGGGCCTAACCCATACCTCATGTCCAAAAGAGAAATACATGAAAGAAACTACTAAAACAATAGAAATCCACCCTCGAATACATGAGGACTCACCAAGCTCGAGAATCAACCAAACCAAGCTCTAGCCACGAAATTGAGAACCCTGAATATCGGACCCTACATTTAGGAAAATGTAGGAAAGAGTATGCGCTAGTACAAAACAATGTACCAAGTATGATAGCTATGGATAAAACATTTAAAACATGCTAAAAGGGACATTCCATTTCATAACATGCAATTGACCAACTTAAAATATGATATAAGAAGTTAGAAAACATACTTCATAAAACAAGACCAATGCAAGCTAATCATCTTTAAACATTTGAAAACATATGAGATACTTCTTGAAGTACCCTTAGTTCAATATTAATGTGGGGAATTAGCCTTAACCGACATAGAGACCATGTGTGCTATAACATGATCCCCCGGTGTCTCCCACACCGAAAAGGGTTGTCCTACTTGTCAAGGTAAGGACCATGAATTTCTAGCTTAAGTGGATCCACTAGCTAATTGTCCTATGGTGGCACATAGTTTAAGGGATACGGAGATTGCTACTAGAAACCCGACCTCTACTGCTGTGAGGGCTTCCATCTCAAGAGATTATTTTAGAAACCTGACCTCTACTAATGTGAGGGCTTCCATCTCATATCAATATCCTCTCGGTGCTAAGTATAAATCCCACAGAGTGGTTATTAAGTCTTAACTTTTTTCATGATCCATGGAAAACTACCCTAGGATAACCAATCCAAGTTAAGTTTCATTAGGATAGCTCCTTAGACAATGCGTGAGAAAACCTTTCACCATCCATGATCTTTTCATAATATCTTTTAATCTTTGATTCAATTAGTTGAGAAAACCTTTCAACCTCAGAATCCTTATTATGTGAGAAAACCTTTCACATCATAATAGTATGTGTTTATGAGAATATCCTTTCAACAACACAACAACATCATCATCATCATTGGTACTTTACTCTCAAAGCACCCTTAAAACATTTGCATAGATTTCATAAGAAAATGAATAAATCCATAATTTACCTAATGAGGCTCAATACCTACTTTCAATCTTCAATACTCATAGGTTAGATATGGATTTCATCATAATTTCATGTAAAGCTTGCAATACATGCTTAATTTCATAAAACTATTCCTTCATAATCAAAATTCCACATCATATGCTCATAACTTGAAAACATGTGGATTACATGGACTCATAGGGAAATCTTCATAAATCATAGTATTTCATCTATTCATTCATAAGAGATCATAATTCCAATCATTTAAATCAATAATTAAAAGAACCCATGGAAATTGAAGAAAACCCTAACTCAATTGGGGAATTCTACCTTTTGAAATAGAGGAATTTGGAAACTCCATGGATGGAAGGAATCTATATATGAAAACTATCATACCTTGAATCTAAATGCTAGCCTTCAATGGAGTAATTGAGACCTTAGCTTGAAACCCTAGGTGAATCCTCCTCCTCCTCCTTCTTCTTCTTCTTCAAGTTCTATAGAGAGATAATTATTTGAGAGTTCTTCTTTTTGGCTGAGTTTTGAGAGAATGATTTATATTGGTAAATTTAGGGGTAAAAAGACTTATATAGGGGTCCTAAAAATAGGCAAAATGACATAGTATAGGAACTAATTAATTAGGAAAAGACCCAACTAACCCCTGAAAATAAATGTCAACTGGCCACCAACGGACCCGAGTCGACGGACCGTGGTCTGACCTACGGCCCATCCTGGTGGACTGTCGTTGGTCATCAGAGACATCAATTTTGGCTAGTGAACCACATATCATGGTCTGACCTACGGTCCGTTTGTCAGGTCATGGTCGTGAGCCTCTGGACCTACCTTAGGCAGGGCCATCCACGGACCACACCTACGGTCTGTGGTCCCATCCATGGGCTGTGGGTGGCCCTCGTGGCTGGCACCTACAGTTTTCCCAAAATTGATTCATTTCCCTTTTTTGGATACAGAGTGTTACACTATTAGATAATTTAAATGTTCTTCCTAATAAAATTGCATCACTATTAGAGTGTAGAGAATCTCAATTTAACTGGATGAGACATTCAAAATTATTTGAGTACTAAAAGGCAAAAGAATCTTTAGAATTGAGATGTCAAACTGATATTGAAGTACTTTCAAAAATGTCAATCTGAAGCTAGAGCTTCTTTTATGCAATACAAATGGATGTAGAAGATCATCTAGCTTATTATTTTTTGGTAGATGCTAGTTATAGGATAGATTATTAAAACTTTGGCGATGTAGTCATTTTTTATCCTACATACTTGACAAATAGATATAATATGACTTTTGTCCATTTACCAGAGTTAATAACCATCATCAATCCATTTTATCTAGTTGTGCTATTCTTTGGATGAAACTCAAGAAACTTTTGAGTGGTTACGTCATATTTGACAAGAGGTAATACACGGTGTTATGCCTCATATAATTATCACGGATCACGATACTGCAATAAGAAATGCAGTTGTAAATATGTTTCAAAATTATGTACACAACTTTTGCATGTGGCATATTGAAAAGAAAATTCTCAAATATTTAAGTCATGTCTATCATGACATTGATGATTTCAAAACTAATTTTAGTAAGTGTCTACATGGTACGACCACGCTTGAGAAATATGAAGCTACTTGGATTGATATTATGAAAACCTACAATTTGAAAGAATATAGTTGGTTGCAAAGAATTATATGAAATTCGTGAAAATTGGATTTCAACATATGAGAGAAGGAATTTTTGTGTTGGAATATTGTCAACAACTCAAAGAGATGAGAGTATGAACAATTTTTTTTAAGGATTATCATAACTCTAGTACACCGATGAGTGTATTTGTAGCACAATATGATAAAGCTATTGATGCTAGAGATATGATAAAATAAGGGAAAAGAAATATAAGACAAAATATTCAAATGTTATCTTGAAGACATTAAATCCCATGGAGGATGAAGCAACAAAGGTATATATCAGAAAAATATTTTGAAAAATTCAAAAAAAATTGATTCATTCTTAAAAATTTATTTGAGAAAATAATGAGGTTTGGGATGCAAACATATCTATAAAGTTCATTTGTTTAAAAAATAAACAATAGCCTACACTGTTAGATTGAACCTTATACTTAAAGAAGCTACTTGCTCTTTTTGTGAGTTTAAGTTCATGAGAATCTTATGTAGGCATGTGGTTGTGGTATTTATAAAGAAACAAATTTACTCATTTCCATCATGTTATATATATGTTGAATCGGTGGACAAGATATGCAATCACAAAAAAAGTTGATGACATTTCAAATGACAAATGGCATGTTAATAATTTGAAGTCGTCCTTTATATGGTTCAATAATATTATGATGCGTTTGTTTGTCCTTTTTGAATGAGCTACACAGTCTGAAAGACATTATAAATTTGTGTATTAAAGATTATCCCAATTATGTGAAGAGATTGATGAACTCCCTTATGAGGTTGAGAATGATGATATATGTGATGGTCTAGTTAACGAGTCAAATGTGGAACAAAACACAAGTGAGGAGAGACAAAACACCATATTGATTGATCCTTTATATATGGTAACAAAAGGACTTCCAAATTCATTGAGAATGAGAGGCGGTTTAGAAAAATCTCTGACTCGTCTAAGAAAAAAATAGGGTAAATCAAAAGTTCAAAAAATGGCAAAGGAAAGGGCAAGGGCAAGGGCAACGGAAAGGGAATGAGGTAATCTCACTTTATATAATGTAATAATTATTGATTATTTTTTTGTAACTTTGATATTTGATGTATAGTCCAAACTCTAATGTTGAATGAAATTTGGAAGCATACTACCACTTCTTAGTACAACTCCCATAATGGTAAACTTTTCTTTTGATACTTCGTATTATGTGTATATTAAAACTTATTTTCATCCACCTTCATATATTTACGTAATAAATTATTCTTTTTAATTTAAAAAAAGTATATTCAGAGTTGTTTCAAGGACAAATTGACAATGGATATCATACCTTATTCACGGTAGATTGCTCTTATCGTGTTCCTATATATTTATAATGTATTTACACACCTATATATATATATATATATATATATATATATATATTAAAATAACTTTTAATATTTTTCAAGATCTGCTGAGAACAACTTCATATCCATATCGATAAGATTTATGATTTATGAATGTTAAGCTTGTCTTTAGAGCTTCAAGACTTGAGCAAGACTCATGGAGAGACAAACATCTAGAATTTAGTTTTTTCTTTTCTATTGGTAGAAAATAATTCGAGGTTCTAAATTAAAAAAAAATCCTTTCAAGATTTTGTTTACAATTTTACTCGCAATCACTGTTACAGTTTTAATTCAAGTTTGCACTCTATATTTTTGGTTGTATGTTTATTTTACTCATGTGTCTTTACAAGAGCGTCTCGATAAAAACTAACCGCGTAAAGCCAAATTATAATAATTGGCCTCTAATAAATACACACATGCACAACAATATAGTTAATAAGAGGCTAAATGTTTGTTTGCAATACATCACGTTGTGTGTTGATGTAAACATTTTATTTGTAATATGAAGATTTGAATTGTTTAAGTCAAAGTTCTAAAATATTTTTGATTAAAAGTAGATAATTACTCTGTTTTTTTAAAATAATGTTTAATATTATTTAAAGTGATCGTAAAATCATAAAATTAACTATTAAAATCTTTTGGGGTTTCAAAATTCTGATGTACGATTTGATAGTAGTGTAAAGGTGCACAAAGCTTATAACTTGTGTTTAGTGTTCACACGATCCTCTGATTTAACTTATGAGATTATACTAAATATGTTGTTATAACATTTAGTATCTACTGAACTGTGATGCAATCAGGTTAAAATAATAGTACTGCTTCTTTAACAATAAAAAAGTGCAAACCAATTTAGACAATCCAATTAAGTTCAATAATTTCAAAAATTTAATAATAGACTCACAATAATAATAGACTAAAAACATACACAATATTATAGCTTAACCTTATATTAATCAATAGGAAATATGCACTACTTTTAGCAATTACGAATAATTTAGTGTAACAAAAGAGTAAATATAAAAAGTGATATAATATTTTTGAAATATAAAAGTGCTTCTTCATTCTAGAGAATATTTTTCTCATACAAATATTGAAATCTTTCAAAATATATTGAACATAATTGCTATATATGAGTTGTTGTATGCTATGTTGTTTATACTTTTTAAAAATATCTACGGGTGTGTGTCAATACCCCAACAATAGTGCATTTTTGCGTCAATATTTTTGAAGTTTTCAAGAAACATAAGTTGTAGGCATCTTTTAACCCATAATGACCCCACACATTCAAAAGATGCAAATCCATATCACATCTGCAGTGCAAAATAAGGTGTCTGAAAGTTTCACATTTTGTCAATTTGAGGTAACATTTAGAACATAATTCGAAGCCTCTGAAATATTCCATATGACCCGTTTAGTGTTAAGAATTGGTCTTAGAGATTTCACAAATCTACCGAGTTTGGCTAAGGCCATACCAATAGCTCCTTGTGCAACAACACTCGTCCAACAACATAAAGGCGGCTCTAGAGTCCTTTTTGAGACTTCCTCGTCAATTAATTGCAAAAGAGATAATCATCAAAGTCGTATAATGAAAATAAGTTGCAACACAACATGTACCTTCAATGAAATATGATTATACAAAGTAAATATATAGATGATGAGTTCGGAGATCGGAGATAACGACATCAGGTTGAAACATCATAAGAATCTATAATAGATTCAAATTACAAACATCTGCTGCAAATTTACAATAATTCCACAAAAAATCAAAGGTAATAACCTCTGAATATTTTTACATAAATAAAAGATATTATGAAACCCTAATTGAGGAGCTTAGCAGCATGGGGCAGAGAGAAGCTCAGATAAAAGAATCTCAAGTCCTACGGTTATGAAGCGCAAAGAGAGAAAAATTTAATAAATGAGTAATTTAAAATATCAAAAAGAAATAATTTAAAAATGAGGTTAACAAGGGTCTGACTATTCCTACTAAACTTACTTGATTGTGTAAATAAACTTTACACAGTCATTGCACACAAGTTAATCTCCAAAAAAAAAATAGAAAACTCTATATTTGGATAGTAAAATAAAGAATAGGATTGTAGATGCCCTTGAAAGCGGGAAGATCCAATCATCTAAATTTATTTACTTCTCTTTAAACATTGAAATTCTTTTCTAAAGCATCCAAATTAGGTTTAAAACAATTTGAGATGAAAAATAGTGGTAGCAAAAAATAAAAAGTAAAACTGATGACAAGAATTTACTCAAGGCAAGCAAGAAATTTAAAAAAAATATATATTTAAAAAAGATATCATGTACCAAAAAAGGTGTGGGTTCAAACAAATATTATGAAAGTAAATATATGAAAGCAACTAATTATTTTAATCATGATTAAGACTAACTTTTGATTTACTAAATCTCAATCATTGATTTAAAAAAATCTATGAATAGTGTCTCTCGTCCAAATAAGAATTTGGAAGAAGAGTCAAATCCCAAATATTCATTAACACGACGTTTTTTTTAAGGGAGGATCCGATGGAAATTTGTCGATGATCTGAAGAAACTATCGACAAATTGAGTAAGCTATCTAAAAAGATATGTGAGTAAATTTTAATAGTCCATTATTGTAATTTTTTCACTTGTGAAAGGGTCATCTAATCGTGTTTAAGTATTAACATATGTATGAAAGATGTATATTTTATATTCATTTGTTAAATGTAATCATGTAAGTAAATTTTTACGGATAACCTTGGTTGAGATTAAGAGACAATTGAGGTTCATATTAGCTTTTGACCGAGTGGATAATTGACAAAGGCTCACTACTTGATGACCTTCGTTTTTGGGTCATAAAGGATTTGGAGATGTATAACTCTCTCTCAAACATGAAAGTGCAAGGGTTTGGGGTGGGGGTTGAATTTGATATGTTGCCTTCAATAGCTTATTGATTCATTTTCTTTAGTAAATAAATAATTTTACTGATTACCAAAAGTGCAAACATTACAAAACTACATAGGAGTAGACCCCAATTTTTCACTATCTCTACAGCCTAATGCAATACAAAGAAAAAAAGAGAACAATTACAGTGTGGTGCACTGGTGCTAAATTAGTGATGCGGCATCGCATGTGGACATGCGATCGTATAACTTTCTCACCACCAACATTAATTTCTTATAGTGAACTGCTTGCTTATTTTCAGCTCCTTTTTTTACATTTTTACGTTATTTCAACCTAAACACCTGTAAGATCATGAAAATCTGTCATTTGATGCTAAAACATCATAATTGTCACATTTTTCTATATGAAAACAAATTTAGCTTAAGGACTAGATCAGTAGATAAATTACCCACTTATCATAATCAAAAGACAATCTCGAAAGATCATCCTTACCTTTGAAACTCGTGGTTCCATTTTGGTCGAAATCACACATCGTGATAATTGATGAAAATGCAAGAAAATAAAATTACTATCAATAAAGACTATGCACAAATTATTTGGTAATTGTTATTGTCTTTAAGATATATAAGATAGAGAGGTCCAAAACCCTCACCATTTGCTGACAGAGGCAGAAAAAAATTTGAAGTATAGGAGTTTAGAATTTTATTTTTTAAAAAAGTTATTGAATTCAAAATTAATAATTTTTATATATTTACTTATTTTCTTACTCTAAATATAAAATTTGATCAAAATTATTAAGTTCAATCAGACATGTAATCAACACGCTAGTGTCTCTCATGTTTGCTTGACAATGGTAATAGGAAACTGTAGATTTCCTATTGCACAAGCACTCTGACTATTATTAGTTAGTTTTCAGTTTTTACTATTATATTTTTTGGTTATTTTTATCCATTTTTTTCTCTTTTTGTTTTTTCCTTTAAATGTAAATTAGAAAATAATTGTTTTCATCCGTGTGTTGTTGTCTTATTTTGGTTTTGGTCCCTATGATATCTCACTAATCATATTTAACTTTTAATTAATTAAAGTACGTGATTTTTGTCCTTCTACTAACCGTACTTATCAATTTAATATTGTAATTTCTTTATTACAATAATATTTTATATAAATAATAATTTTTTCTGTCATAATTCCTGTGAAATAACACATTTCACAGTGAATTGCATTTTCCAAAGTAAGGTGATTCATTTGGGAAAGTGAAGAGCTTCAAAGTAAACCCATTTCACAAATAAATACTTTCTCAAAATACTAGCTTTTTTTCTCTCCATTTCTTTCCTAGCTTTAGACATCTTTACAAATGGCAGAACTTGACAAATTATTGATGAAATTTCAAGAGAAAATTCAAGGCAGAGCTCATATCAAAGGGAATTTTGCTCAAATTAGGCCAAGTTTTGAGTTTTCTTCTCTATTTTTCAGCTCGAGCTAGAGGTATTTTTTTCTTGCAAGCTTCAGTCCAACCTTTTTTGTTTCTTGATTTCTGTTGTTTTTATTTGGTTTTATGATTAATATTTTATCTTGTTTGATATATGAAGCTTTTGTTAGCATGATGGACAACTGATGCTTATCGTGACCAACAACACTAACCTACGGTATGAGAGTCTACGATCGTTGATAGTATAGTAACCCAACTAAAGGTTATGGTCGTGTCCCAAGGGAGTGGTTTTGAGAGTTGATAGAAAAATAAAATTAAGCTCTAACTAGTCGTAGCTAAAGACATTAACGATTAAAACATAGTAAATTAAAGGGGCTTGACACGAAAGTGTCAAATTTCGATTTGGGAGTTTTGTCACAAGTAGTAAAAATGACAAAAATTAACAAGAAAATCAAGTATGGGGAAATGTTCTTGGGGTGTGACCGCAATACAAGTTTAGATAAGAAGTTGGGTACACGCTTTTGAAAGGAAATTTGTAAGATAATAGTGACTAGGCTAGGATTTAAATGGAAATAAGATCCCTCTCGGGCAACTTACCCCGTTTCAAACGCGTTCCTCTCGGACACCCATTTGCCGCATGAAGACCAGCCTACGCCTTACCCCACTCACTCTCTCGAGATGAGTGTTAGGACATAGGACTAGGGCTCACCCTCTCGGGCTGAACCTCATGTCGACCCACTCCTTAGGCCATCAGTCTAGTGGTCTTGGTTTCGCAACCTCACTCTCGGGCAAGTCGAAAACACATGGGTGTCTTTATATTTGCAACTACAAACCCTTTAGATTAAACCACAACCACTAGTTGAAATCACCATTAAACTACATCTAACCTATCAGCAAGCATGACCCAACAATAATATCAACACATATTTGCTAAATCATACCCTAAGAATGGTGGTTTTTAGCCACACATCAAGAAATAACAAAATACACCTAAAATAATAGTAAAATCAAATGGGTATAAGAAATTAAACCTTGATTTAAGCAAAGGAAGAAGAATGGAGAAGATCCACTTCCAACTTGGGGAAGATGAAATTCTTCTTTCTTCAAGTCTCCCAAAAACCCTCTCCAAACTTGAGAGAAAAATATCTAAAAAGTACTATTCTATTATGGAAATTAAAATAAATGTTCGACTCTCTAAAATTAATAATAAGTTCAGTATTTATAGACTTCAGAAAATAGCGTTGGCGAATCTTTCGGCGAATTTAGTCGATGTCGCCGAATGACTTCGGTGATTCGGCCTTCTTCTGTCTCATCGCCGTTTCGTGCTTGCCTTCTGCATCTTCATGTTCTGGACCATTGGGTGGTATAGTACTGCTTCGCGGAACTATTCGGCGAAGCGCCGACTGCTCCTTTCATCGCCTTTTTTGATGCTTCTCTTTCAGGGCTTCGCGTATTGGAACAAAGGGCGGAGTAAATCCCTTCGGCGAATTGCCAAGTGTGCTTGGCGATGCTCGGGCTTCAGCTTCTTCGTTCTTTTTCAGCCTTTTTGTTCCTTTTTGCGCCTAAGTGTCCATGCTTTCACTAAAACTTCAAATACCTGAAACTTAAGAGTTTTCTTCAGATATTTAGACAAAATAAACATTCGAGGACACTATTCTTATCAAAATAAAGCCCTAAATGAGTCCAATTTGTGGACTCATCAACACCCCAACTAAAACTTTTGCTTGTCCTCAAGCAAACTCAAGTTCATCCGTTCAAAAAGGGTGTCTCAAACAGTGCTACACAAGACTCAATCATGAACATACACAATAGGATTCAAATTACTTATGCAAAGATCAACTATGTACTCAAAGATTCAAGTTGTGACACACCATTACTAGAGATTCTCATGCTCGCAATACTTGCTACTTGTGCGAGTTCAAGCTCGACAAAAAGTATCTAAATGCCCTCACATGAAGAATGATTCCATATTCACACATAGAGGTTAATCAATTTAAGATCAGGAATCGGATGCAACACTCACACTCAAAAAGAGGAACAAAATGCATGCTTTCACCCATAGGTTTGCCCTTATTTTCCAATCGACTTTTGATTTAGCTTACTCAAGATCAAAAAGGTCTTTCTAAGGCTTGTAATGGGGCTGAGTGTAAAGGTATGGTCATTTAGGCTCAGTGACTTTTTCATCCTCGTGAGATGTGGTATTCTCAAGGCATTCCCTTCTCCTCCTTTATCAATTCTTTTTCTAATGCTTCTAAGTCACCTGTTTATTCACCTTCATGGATAGCTTGGAAACCCGATTTCCTTCGTACCTTATTCCACAATTTTATTTTATTTTTGCATTGAAGGGGTTTCCACTTATGCAATTCCATGGGTTAGGAGGGGACTTTTTCTTGCACTTCTTGACTTTTCCTTTTCCTTTTCACCACACCCCAAACTTAGGCTTTTGGCCTAAGTTGGCTATTCACTAAATCACAAATTCAGAGGATTGTAGGTAGTGCGTCAAGTAAAGTCTAGGGTTCATCAAGGTTCTTCCAAAGAAAGGTAAGGCTCAAAAGGTGTTAAAAAGAGTTTCACACACTCACGGATAGGCCACAAAAGAGGTATATGTTAAATTTGGCTCACACTCTTTAAAGTTGCCTAAGATCATTTCAAGAGGACACCTTTCTAAATCAATCAGACTAACATAGCAAGTTCTAGGTTTATTCATTTATGGTTCAAAGCAAGCTAATCACACAACGCATCAACACTTAAGTTAAGCTAGACTACACACTTTCTCTAGTGTGAAATGGTCATAACAAGAGAATCAATTCGATAAATGGCTAATCACAACGAGATGCAAAGAGTTCACATACTGTCTACGCAACTTCATTTGGCCTCATCGTAGCCATACATTCATGTTCGTTCAATTGAGAGTACTATTCAAGTCATCGGTATTGATCGAAACCAAGATTTAAATTCTTGCAAAAGAACATCCACATTCAACTCATGAGGGGTGGCATAAGATGTACAAAAAATTCAAAAAATTTCAGAAGGGTCTAAATGATTTTGCAATTAAAAGTATATGGAGCCACGAGCTCAAACATCCACATAAAACCAGTTATTAACACAATTATAAACAGACAACCCAAATGAATTCAAAACATGAGTCATAAACAACACACAAAAGTGTGGGCCTCACCCCATCACAAATAAAAAGCAATTTGTCCTCAAATGCAGGTAATACGGAATCCAAACTGGAAAATATAATAAGACAAAGAGGGAGGTAAAAAGGTGATCCTGGCTAATAGATCGCTTCATCTGTCTAGGCATCAATGCCCGGAGTATTGTTTGCCTCTGCCTTGGCCTCTGCAGCAAGATTAGTTGCAATCATCTGATCTATAGCTGCTCCGAAGGCCCGTATTGCATTAACAAAACTTCTAGCCCATGTATGAGAGGTAGGTCTAGGCCATTGTTTCACTGCCTCTATTTTCTGAGAATCCACTCGGATCCCTTCACTAGATAATATATGCCAAAGAAAAGCATCTGATTGCAACCAAAACTCATATTTGCTAAACTTAGCGAATAACTAGCGATCTTAGAGAGTTTGTAGGATAACCCTAAAATGAGTCGCATGTTCTTCCTCATTCCTAGAGTAAATGAGGATATCATCAATAAAGACGATAACGAACAAGTCCAAATACTGCTTGAACCCCCTGTTAATCAAATCCATGAAAGCTGCAGGAGCATTGGTTAGTCCAAATGAAATAACTTCAAATTCATAATGACCATACCGAGTTCTGAAGGCTGTTTTTGGAATGTCACTATCTCTGACTCTATGCTGATGATAACCGAATCTGAGGTCTATCTTCGAGAAATGACTAGCACCCTCGAGTTGGTCAAATAAGTCATCAATCCTGGGGATATGGTACTTATTCTTGATTGTGACTTTGTTCAACTGCCGACAATCAATGTACATTCTGAGAGAACCATCTTTCTTTTTCACGAACAACACTGGTGCACCCAATGGAGAAATACTGGGTCTGATGAAGCCCTTATCTAGAAGGTCTTCCAACTATTTCCTCAATTCCTTAAGCTCAGCTGGATGCTGTAAGAAGGAATAGAAATGGGTTGGGTATCTGGAAGGAGATCAATTCCAAAGTCGATTTCCTTTTCGGGAGGAACTCTGAGAAGATCTTCTGGAGACACTTCTAGGAACTCATTAACTACTGGAACTGACTCAAGAGTTGAGGTTTAAGAGCTTGAATCCTTAACCCGAACTAAATGATAAATATAACCTTCCATTCTAAGATTAGTTCATTTGGAAACTGAAAATGAATAATCCTAATTCTACAATCGACTTAGGCATAACAAGAATGCAACCAATCCATGCCTAGAATGATATAAAAGTTTACCATTTCTAACTCTATAAGATCTGCTGAGGTGACATTCTGAGAGACTGTGGCAGGGCAATTTATGTATACCCATCTAGCTATAACTGGGTCACCAAGTTAGGTAGAGGTTGAGAAGGGTTCTGAGAGAGTTTCGAGACTGACATTGAAATTAACTGCTATATAAGGAGTTGCAAAGGAAAGAGTAGCCCCTGGATCTAACAAGGCATAAACATCTAAGTTAAAGACTCGTCACGTACCAATGACCACATAAAGAGAATCTTCCTGATCCTGGAGAGCTTGAAAAGCATACCACTTGTTTTGGCATTGTCCGCCACCTGTTCTAGATGAGTTACCCAGCTGAGTCGGGTGACCTATTGGTGCTGCTGAAGTGGTAGACTAAGCACTACCATTATTGCCTCCTTGACCCTGTTTAGAAGAAGGACAAACTCTCAACATGTGATCACACTGACCACACCCAAAATATCCTTCCTTTCTTGTAAGACGCTCGCCCGGATGGTTCTTACCACACTTTGGACAAGTTGGGTAGGTTCTGATGCCTAAAACATTCCCCTGAAACCTAGAGCCTGATGCCCTACCTTTCTGATCCTGTCGAAACCTGGAGGAGGGAGCACTAGCTGATAAAGGTGCTGGAGTCGAAGATTTCTGCTGAAACTACAAGTGATTTCCACCACCCAATTTCTGTTGAGAATACTCATAGTTGCCTGTTCTAGCCTTTTTGTTCTCCTTAGACTGTTCCCTAAGCTTGTCTCCCTCAACCTGCTGAGCATGGGTTATGATCCTAAAGATGTTCATATCTTCCAGCAACATAGCATTTCTACACTCTGTTCTCGCCAAGTCAAATACCCCAAATATAAACTTACTCATACGAGCCTTGGAATCGGCAATCATGTGAGTAGCATACCTAGAGAGTTGGGTGAACTTAATTTCGTACTCTTGGACGGTCATCGAACCTTGCCTCAAATTCATGAACTCTTGAGCTTTTGCCTCTCTCAACTCTCTCGAAAATAACCTGTCTCGAAAAGTTCCAGAAAAACACTCCCAAATCACAGGAGCGGCATCTGTACACCCGTTTTCCTTCCATTGAGTAAACCAGATGTGAGCTACATCCTTGAGCTGGTAGGATGCCAACTCTACCTTATCATTTCCAGTCACTTGCATCACTCCAAAGATCTTCTTGACCTCATCTACGAAGTTTTGGGGATCCTTACCAATATGCGACCCTAAAAACTCTGGCGGATTCATACTAACAAAATCACGAACCTTGGCTGCCACTGATCCACCACTAGCATTTGTAGGAACTGGAACCTGTTGGTTGTTCTGGTTGGTCACACTCCGAGCCAAAAACTGAATGGCGTTCCAAAACTCAGCATTCGAAACTTCCTGATATGGGACTGGAGGAGCTACGTTAGCATTGCGTGTATTAGCATTCCTTGCGTAAGCTTTACAAGGAGGCATGATCTAAAAATGCATAACGATGGATTAGAAAGAGAGATCATACCAACACACGATAAGAATAACAAGAAAGTGAAGTTTTTCTTAGATGTGGTGCATTTCACACCCATGAAAAGGACTCTACTTAGTGCGGATTTCAGACATCCTAGGAATCTTGAACCTAATGCTCTGATACTAAGTTTGTCACGCCCCGAAGCTACCCCTAAGACGCGGACTCGGGACCTAGAATAATGAGTAACCCCAAGTTAACCCTGAGCTAGTAAATCATAAGCATACTAGAAGATTACTAAATCAATATACTATGTGAAAGCTCAAACAATGACAACTAAAAGTGGGGAATACCCAATACAAATTTGAATATATAAAAGACTATGAGTTTAATAACAACTGAGGATCAAACTCAAAACTAAGATTGAATTTAGTACTATGTCTGAATAAAAGCCTCTACTGACTAGATATGCTAGGACATGCCCAAGCTAAATCTAGCAAAAACTGAAACTAAAGACTGAAAGTAGAAAGATAATCATGTCAATCATCCTCGAAGAATGAGGAATCACTACTGATGATACTGAACTGGAGATCGAGAAATGACTATGAGTGATATGAATGCTGAGTACCTGGACCTACATCACGAGAAGATGTAGCGCAGAGTATGCGTCAGTACTTGAAAGCTACTGAGCATGCAGGATAGAATATAGCTGAACAATATACATAACTGAACAAGCGATAATGCAATTATATAAGATGAACATGACACTATACTGAAAATACTAAACATGAACTAACTGAATGCAATGACCAAGTTTATAACATGTTGAATCTGAATACTGAAATGTAACTGATAACATGGTCAATACACTAGAATCTGACTGTGGGAGATACTAATAACAGGCATAAAACCACGTGAGCTAAATGTGGAGTCCGATGTATACGCCTCATCGAGAAGAACCAATATACCCCGCCAGAGCTATAGAGGCATGAATGGCGTGATCACTAAACTGATGCCCACAAAGGGGACTTATAACCTACGGGGAACGTAGTTCTGGGATTTGTGGGTAAATGACCCTAGTCCAACTGGGTATAAAGACTACTCCTAACTGAATAAGTGAAATTTATAACATAACTGAAGCAAACTGGATATCTCAATAATCTGACATGAAAATCTAAAAATGCAACATTTATTTCTGATAATGAAACATTAGAAAACTGAAGCATGTATATCTGTTTTGTTGTCCTAGCTAATGTATTTCATGAATTAAAAGAACTACATGACTAGGGTTCTGAGTTTATGCAAGACTTTACGCAAAAACAATACTAAGACATAATAATCTGATTAAGAATGTTACAATAAATACATCATAGTAATTTGCTGAAATTCTAGAAACCCTAGGTCTAGATAATATGGAGGGAATCACGAATCTGATTGAATTCTAGGGACCTAATGGGTGAAAGGAACCCACTAGTGAAATCCCACATACCTGGTGACGAAATTCACATAGATATATTTTGATTTCGGGACTGGAACTGATGAAAACCTTGTTGCGTTTTCCTGAAGGGCTGTTCGACTTTCTCTGTCTTTTGCTCTAAGTTTCACTTGATTTTGGTGAATGATTCATTAGGGTAAGTTCTAATTAAGTTACTAATGATTCAAAGATTTGGACTCATTTAGGGCTTTGTTTATATAGATTTAGTGTCTTCAAATACTTAATTTGTGCCAATAACTGATGTTAAATCTTTGATTTTCAGGTATATGGATTGAGGAACAAAGTAAGGACACTAACAGACAAAAAGGAACAAAAGAAGCTGAAGAAAAAAAGAAAGGTGAGCCTGAGGATCACCAAGAGCACTCGGTGCGTCGCCGAGTGGCTCAGCTCACCGCTTAAAGTTCCAGTGAGCGAAGCTCTGAAGGAAAGAACCAAGTCGGCGAAGAAAAGGAGCAGTCAGTGGATCACCGAATGATTCCGCGAAGCCAAGGTAGATCGCCCAAAGTTACAAACCTTGAGGATGCTGAATGCCAAGTCTAAAGGGTGATGGAAGAGACCAAAGGGCGGCTTGCTGAGTGGATCGGCGAGTCCGACTTACTTCGCCAAATGGGTTTTCGTAGCTTATTTTTGGTTAATATAAATACGTTTTTGAACATTTAGTTTACTATCTTTTTGACTCTTTATCCAAATAATAATTGAGTTTTGAGTGTCTGGAGACATATTCTCTCTAGAATTTTCTTTAGCTTTGAAGGATTGAAGAAATTCACTTTTGAGAAATTGGAAGTGGTTCTTTGAGATTCATCAAATTAGAGCATTGTAAAGACGAAATCACTCTTACCCAGTTGATGGATAATCAATTTGGTAACAGTTTTTACCTTTTTATAATGTCTAGCTGAAATCCCAATTCTTGGAGGTGTGATCATGTGATTATGGGCAGATTTAGTTTATGGGTATTGTTAATTGTTAGTTTAAATGTTGTTTAAAAGTGAGTTTAATAATTAATTATGGTTTAATTTAAGAATTGTAGTTGCAAATGCAGTTCTATATTTGTCTTCTTGGCTTGCTCGAGAGAGAGGTTTTAGAACTAAAATTATTGATCGATGGTTTGTGGGTATTGGGTTGACCTAGGTTTAGCTCGAGAGAGTGAATCCTAAACCTAATCCCACACATTCATCTCGAGAGAGTGAATTGATTAAGGTAAGGACTGCTCTTAATTGTACTGCTTGTTGATGTTCGAAAGAAATCACATGATTTGGGGTAATTGTTTGAGAGAAAATTACCTCCCTTATAGCCTAGCCTACTCACTAATATCTAGCTATTTACTAATATTTTCAATTACCCATATGTCTATATCTGCCTATAATCGATCACATCCCAAGAACCCGTCTCATTATTGTTAATTCTTAGTATTTGTGACTGTTTGTAGTTTATAATCCAAAAACAAAACCCCCATTTGACATTCGTGTCACCCCTTAATTTGAATGATGTCTTGGTTTGATAATTTTTATTCCTATGGGTGATTTGACCACATTTATATTTCCCAATTGAATCTGAATCACGTACCACTCCCGGTGGGATTCGACCCCAACTCATTAAGTTAGGTTTTGTACTGATTTACGATCATTGACACCTAGAATTGGATGTGTGCTTGAAACATTACATTAAAATGGCGCCGCTACCGGGGAGTTATGTTGTTTGAAATTCTTTTGGTGAAGTTGAATTGTGTTTTTTTTAGTTATAGTTGAATCTACCTACTTTTAGTTTTGGTTTTTGTGTTGCTTGTTAAAATAGAGGAAATGAGCGTAAATGGTAGCAATGGTAGCAAAGTGGGCCACCAAGATGACATCGGGAATCTCAACAATGTCAATGAACCCAATGTCAATGACCCTTACCAAATGGGTGGAGTTGGTGTCATTCGTTTGCCTCTAGTTGAAGGGAACGCTGTGTTCCACATTACAAGCACCATGTTGCAACTCCTACAACTGAAGGGTTTGTTTGGTGGGTTGGCTCATGAGGATCCTCATGAACATATATGGAACTTTGTTGATGTTTGTGGACCGTTCTCATTTAAGAACATATCTCAAGAATTGGTCCGGCTGTGGTTGTTCCCATTTTCTCCAATGGGAGACGCATGCAAGTGGTTGGTTGAGTTGCCAAGAGATTCTATAACTTCGTGGGAAGAGCTCATTACTGCATTCCAAGTGCGATTTTTACCTCCTTCAAAGATGATGACTCTTCGGGACAACATTCAAAGCTTCAAGCATTTGGAGGGTGAGCTAATCCATGAGACTTAGCTACGGTTTAAGAAGATGGTGCGGCAATGCCCAACTCATGGATTTCCCGATAATGTACTACTACAATACTTCTACAGAAGCCTCGATTCGGTGAACAATGGAGTGGCTCATATAGTTTCTCCGTGAGGTTTAATGCAACAACCTTATGTAATAGCAGCCCAGCTCCTTGATCGCATGACCAAGATTAACCAGGCATGGTACACCCGTGAAGATCAAGTCTTTCCTTTTACTTACAAATTGACAAAGGAACAGATTGAAAAAGATCAAGAGAGAGACCAAAACATGGCAAAGATGATGACCCAGTTTGACATTTTTGCCAAGAACGTCATGGGTGCTATTACTACGAGTGTTAATGTTGTCGGTGTTGGGGTGTGATCATGGGTAATTTAGTCTATGGGTATTGCTAATTGTTAGTTTAAATGTTGTTTAAAAGTGAGTTTAATCATTAATTGTGGTTTAATTTAAGAATTGTAGCTGAAAATGTAGTTCTATGTTTGTGTTATTTGCTTGCTCGAGAGAGAGGTTTTAAAACTAAAATTATTGATTGATGGTTTGTGGGTATTGGGTTGACCTGGGTTTAGCTTGAGAGAGTGAATCGTAAACCCAATCCCACACATTCAGCTCGAGAGAGTGAATGGATTTAGGTGTGGGTTGCTCTTAATTGTATTGATTGTTGATGTTCGAAAGAAATAACCTGATTCGGGGTAATTGTTCAAGAAAAAATTATATCCTTTATAGCCTAGCCTACTCACTGTTATCTAGCTATGTACTAATAGTTTCAATACCCATATGCCTATATATGCCTATAATCGATCACATCCCAAGAACTTGTCTCATTATTGTTAATTCTTATTATTTGTGACTGTTTGTAGTTTATAATCAAAAACCAAAACCCCCCATTTGACATTCGTGTCACCCCTTAATTTGAATGATGTCTTTATTCGCTAATTTTTATTCCTATGGCTAATTTGACCACATTTATACTTCCCAATCGAATCTGAAAAGGTACCGCTCCCTGTGAGAGTCGACCCCGACTGATTTAGTTGGGTTTTATACTGATTTACGATAGTTGACACCTAGAATTGAATGAGGTGTGCTTGAAACGTTAAATCAAAATGGCGCCGCTACCGGGGAGTTGTGTTGTTTGAAATTCTTTTGGTGAAGTTGAATTGTGTTCTTTTTAGTTATAGTTGAATCTACTTACATTTAGTTTTGGTTTTCGTGTTGCTTGTTAAAACAGAGGAAGTGAGCATAAATGGAAGCAATGGTAGCTAGGTAGGCCACTAAGATGACATTGGGAATGTCAACGATGTCAATGAACCCATTGTCATTGACCCTAACCAAATAGGTGGAGTTGGTTCCATTCATTTGCCTCTAGTTAAAGGGAACGCTTTGTTCCACATTACAAGCACCATGTTGCAGCTCCTATAAATAAGGGTTTGTTTGGTGGGCTAGCTCATGAGGATCCTCATGAACATATAAGGAACTTTATTGATGTTTGTGGACCGTTCTCATTTAAGAACAAATCTCAAGAATCAGTCTGATTGAGGTTGTTCCCATTTTCTCTAATGGGAGAAACATGCAAGTGGTTGGCTGAGTTGCCAAGAGATTCTATCACTTCGTGGGAAGAGCTCATTACCACATTCCCAATGCGATTTTGCCCTCCTTCGAAGATGATGACTCTTCGGGACAACATTCAAAGCTTTAAGCATTTGGAAGGTGAGCCAATCCATGAGACTTGGCTATGGTTTAAGAAGATGGTGCTGCAACACCAAACTTATGGATTGCCCGATAATGTACTGCTGCAATACTTCTATAGAAGCCTCGATTCAATGAACAAGGGACTGGCTGATCATCTTTCTCCGGGAGGTTTAACGCAACATCCTTATATGATAGCAGCCTAGCTCCTTAATGCCATGACCAAGATTAACCAGGCATGGTTCACCCGTGAAGATCAGATCTCTCCTCTTACTTACAAATTGACAAAGGAACAAATTGAAAAAGATCAAGAGAGAGACCAAAATATGGCAATGATGATGATGCAGCTGGACATTTTAACCAAGAACATCATGGGTACTGGTACTAAGAGTGTTAATTATGTCAGTGTTGGTGGTGTAAACCCCGAAGAGGCCAAATTTGAAGCGTTGTAAAATGAGGAAATGAACTTCCTAGCCAACCAAGGAGGAGGTTATCATGCAAACTACCCAAGGCTAGGTTCTAATTAAGGTTGGAATAGAGATGAGGGCTGGAGAGACCGTGATAGAGAGTGGCGTGATCGTAACACCACTTGGAAGGAAAGAGAAGGGGAGAAGGGGAGAAGGATAGGCATGTTCCTCCCCACGAGCGTCAAAAGCCCAACGATTTTGAGGGTGGCCGGACTGAGGATATGCTCTCGCGTATTCTCAATAGGGTTGAAGGGTCCAATAAAGTTTTGAAGGAAATGAAGGAAAATGTATCGACTCTCAACCAGATGGTGACCTCTCACTCCATCTTTATCAAGTAGTTGGGGACCCAAATAGGTCAGATTTGTTCGCATTTTAACCCAAGGCAACAAGGGGGATTTCTTAGTGATATTATGCCAAACCCAAAGAATGAAGTTTGAATGGGTACTTGTGTCGTGCCATGATATTAACTAAGGCGCTTTCTGGGAGGCAACCTAAGTTTTTAATGCTTTATGTTTTTTTTTTTAATAACGGGTGTTGATTGTGCAGGTTGAAAGGTGGAGTGTGTTTGAAAAAATCTGATTTTCGAGCCAGGAGTCCAATCGGCGACTCACCGAAGAGGTCGGCAAGCCCGACTTGGACCGCCGTTGGACTCATAAAAATCACAAGTGAGAGTCTGTAAAACTCGGTAGGCCCATGGATGAATCGGTGACTCGCCGAACAGGTTGGCGAGCCTGACTTTGTCCACCGTTTGGACCCCTAATTCAACTGGAGGTCCTGTAAAACTCGGCGAGGTAAGTTACCACTTGGCACAGTAGCGAGTAGTTTGGCGAGTACGACTAATATCGCCGAATGGGCCTCTAACTGAAAGGTTTTAAAAGGCCAAAGGTTTAAAATTTCAAAATCATTCATATTCCCTCAATTTTAGCCTTGTACACTTGCACCACACTGTAAATTTTTTGATCTTTTACTATTTTTATCGCTTTTTGTTCGTTGATCTCGTGCTTGAAGTTGGATTTCTTTGCCGCCTAGCATTTCAAACTCTTATTTTGGCATTAAGGTTGGTTTTCCGAACCCTGAACTCTTAAATGGTGGTTGAACTTGAATGCAATTTTTTAAATCTTGTTGATGTGTGCTGGACCTGTACTAAAATCGTAGTTGTTGTGCTAGTTTACCTACTTTAGTTTCGTGAATGTGCTTAAATTGCTTAAAATGATGATTCTTCAAATTGTGTGCTTTAAAATTGATCATAAACTATTAGGTTGTGATAAAAAAATTTTGGGTCTAGTGGGGTGAAGTCTGAGCAACCCCCAATTGTGCTAAATTATGTACTTTGCCCGATGATGGAGCGTTTGACGTTCTTAAGGGAAAAAGTCATTAAATGGACAATTTTTGCCAAACCAGGGGAAGTCTGAGTACCCCGGTGGCATGTGTCGTATGAGTCTGAGTCTATTTGCATAAGTATATTGTTTGATTTTGATTTCAGGGGTTGTGGATTTGATTTTGGGAAACAGGGTTGAAAATTGGCACGTTGGGCAGTTTGTCGAGCTGGGTCGAGCTCTTAATTTAAATGATCTCCTTATTCGATAATTTTTATTCCTATGGCTGATTTGACCACATTTATACCTCCTAATTCAATCTGGAACATGTACCAATCCCTGTGGGATTCTACCTCAACTCATTAGTTGGGTTTTATACTGCTTTTCGATCGTTGACACCTAGAATTGGATGAGGTGTGCTTGAAATGTTAAATCAATTACTAGGCTTAAACTGACAAAAATGAAGTAGTTTAGGGGTTAAATGACGTAGCTTAAGTGTCCAACGGATAGGGGAAAAGACCAAAATGACCCTACTTAAAAATCTAACGCAGCTTACCACGGGCTGACTCCCGGTCCGTGGACTGACCCACGGTCCATCCTGTCAACCTAGGGCTGTCTTCAAAGAGAGGTTGTCAAGAGGTCTGATCCACGGACCAGGGCCACGACTTGTGGTCTGGCCTACGGTCCGTGGGTCGACACTTATATATTTTCCTGAGCTAATTCTGGGGAGGGCTTCCACGGGCGCCACCATGGTCAGTTGTCAGGACCACGGCCTGTGAATGGTCATGTGGTCTGACGTCTGGGCCTGGTTGACTCTGCCTGGCTTTCACGAGTGCCAGTACGACCCGTGAAGGGTCCCGTGATCCACCACTTCTGGCTGATGCTGAGTCCACGGGCAGGTCAACGGACCGTGGTTCGTCCCACGGTCCGTGAACCCTACGTAGGTTTACTAGTTCAGGTGATTTTCTGCTGCATTTTCTAAGTCTGGTTTTTTTGGTGTTACAAGACGCTTTTAGTTAGAGTATGAAATTGCTAATTACTCTTAAGGAGGTCTTTCTGTTCGGAATTATTTTTCTGGATTTTAGAACTTATGGGCTGAATTTATAGATATTGTCGATGCCAAAATAACTATTGAATGTTTATTTGTGATTCAAGCAGTTTATTAGAAAAGCAAGCGAGACCATTATTTTGATGAAATTACGCTCTGACTTTCAGAGTGTTCGCTTTAACTTGATGAATTGTGAGCCGTTTTCCTTTTTGGATGTTTGTATTAGGGAATTACTTCGTGAAGAGCAACGTATTGTCACATAAATGCTTTCAAGAAAGAAAATGATGTCACTGTTGCATTTTTCTGCTCAAGGTAAAGGAAAGGGCTGGGATATGACTAGAACTCAATGCTATGGTTGCAAGGAATATTGTCATATTTCTAACAATCCTAGCAAGAAGTTCTGTAATTATTATAAACAACAAGGACACATTATGAAAGAGTGTCCCACACACCCTCAAAATCCTAGGGTCGATGCTTTTCAAGCTGGGATAAATGGTTCCACTATTGATAACACATCTTCAAGACAAGTTCTTACTTTTAAAATGGTACAACAAATGATTGTGTCAGCCTTTTCAGCATTGGGATTACAAGGTAATGATGTTACATCTAATTTTTGGATTGTTGATTCAGGTGCTTCCAATCATATGACCAACTCAACGAGCATCCTAAAAAATATTTATTAGTATCAAGGTCCATCACAAAAACAAATTTCCAATGGTAGTAGTTTACCCATTACCAAGGTTGGGGACATTACTCCAACTTTCAAGAATGTCTTTCTTTCACCAAAACCCTCAACTAGTCTTATTTCAGTTGGACAATTGGTAGATAACAATTGTGATGTGAAATTTTCTCGAAATTATTCTCTTGTGCAGGATTAGGTGTTCAGGACGATAATCGCGAAGGGGCTTAAAGTTGGATGATTGTCTCCTATACACTTTTCCATTCCTCCTGTTCTATCTTTTGTTGTACTTTTACTACTAGTAAGACTGAGGTTTGGCATAAGCGTCTAGGAGATCCAAATTATGTTGTGTTATCTCATTGATCAATTTCTCGTATATTGGGAAATAAAAATCAATTTTCAGCTGCTTCCATTGATTGTTCTACTTGTAAATTAGCAAAAGTAAAACTACTCCTTTTCCTAATTTAGATAGTCGTGCTACAAAGTGTTTTGATGTCATTCATAGTGTTGTTTGGGGCATTTCACCAATTATTTCTCATGCCCATTTCAAATACTTTGTGACATTCATAGATGATTATAGTCGTTTTACATGGTGTATTTCTGCGATCCAAATCTGAGGTATTTTCTATATTCAGGACATTTTTGGCTTACATTGACACTCAATTTTCTACGTGCATCAAATTATTAAGATCTTATTATAGTGGAGAATATATGTCTTATGAATTAAAAAAAAAAATTCTTGACAAAGAAATTGTCTCACAACGCTCTTGCCCATATACACCACAACAAAATGGAGGTTCTAAACGTAAAAATCGCCATCTTTTGGATGTCACTCATACTTTATTGATTGAGTCCTCTATACCATCTAAATACTGGGTGGAAGCTTTGTCTATGGGTATCTATTTAATTAATAGAATTCCATATAAAGTGCTAAATCTTGAGTCTCCATATTATTGTCTTTATCACCAAAATCCTAACTAAAGTGATTTTCATATATTTGATTGTGTTTCTTTTGTTCATTTGCCTCATTCGCAGTGCAATAAACTTTCTGTATAGTCTACTAAAAGTGCTTTTTTGGTTTATAGTACTTCACAAAAAGGTTTTAGTTTTATGATCCATGTTCTCACAAATTTTGTGTTTCTAGAAATGTTGTTTTCTTTGAGAATCAGTATTTCTTTCATAATATTGTAGATTCAATTTTTTCTTCTCCTCTTCTTCCTACTTTTGAGGATTAATCATCTTGTTTTAAGAGGTTCAAACCTGGATTTGTGTATGAATGACGCGGCCAACTTTATTCTATCCCGACACTGATCTGCAACCTGAAACTGCACCACAACTAGAATGTGAGAATTCTTCAAGATCTAGTTTTCTTGAGCCTACTTGGCGATCTACAAGAGTATCTCGTACTCCAAATAGGTATGGCGTTTCCACTACTTTAGCCAACATTTTTGTTCCAACTTGTTACTCACAAGCTTCAAACATTAATGCTAGCAGAAAGCAATGGAGGAAGAACTTTTGGCTCTTAAAGAAAATGACGCATGGGACATTGTTTCATGTCCTTCAAATGTCCACCCTATTGAATGTAAATGGGTTTATTACAATCACACTTCGTTCTGATGGACCTATTGATTAGTACAAAGCTCGATTGGTTGTTCTTAGTAACAAACATAAGTATGGGGTGGACTATGAGGAGAATTTTGCACCCATAGAAAAAATTACTACGGTGCAAACTATTATTGCCATTACTGCTACACAAAACTTGTCTCTTTATCAAATGTATGTCAAAAAATACTGATCTCCATGGTGATCTTAACGAAGATATTTATATGAAACCTCCACCTGGTTTGTTGTCATCACCTACATCAGATGTATGAAAGTTGAAGTGGTCTTTATATGGATTAAATCAAGCTCCAAGAGCTTGGTTTGATAAGTTTTGGTCTACTTTGCTACAATTTTCTTTTGAGCAGAGCAAATATGACTCATTTTTGTTTCTTCGAAAAACATTACAGGTTATTTTCTTCTTTTGGTGTATGTAGATGACATTATTATCGCTAGCCTCCAACAAAATCTTAAAGATTTTTTTTTTCATATGAAAGATCTTTGTACTCTTACATATTTCTTGGGTTTGAAAATTCATAATGATGCTTAGGGTGTGTTTCTAAACCAACAGAAATATTCTGAGGATCTGATTTATTTGGCTGGTCTTTGAGATTTCTCCTCCGTTGATTCTCCATTGGAATTGAATGTGAAGTATCGTCGTGAGGAAGACAATCTTCTTCCTGATCCAACTATATTTCGATAATTATTAGGGAGTCTAAATTACCTTACTATTACTTGGCATGATATCTCTTTTGTAGTTCAACAAGTTAGTCAATTTATGCAAGCTCCCCATCATCTCCACTTGGTGGCTATTCGTCGCATCATTTGGTATTTTCTAGGAACATCTACCCGTGTATTTCTCTTTCCAATTGGTTCTCCTATTCATCTTAATGCTTTTATTAATGCTGAATGGGGGGGATGTCCTGATACTCGTCGTTCAGTCACTGGTTGATGCATTTTTCTTGGAGAGTCATTGATATCTTAGAAGAGTAAAAAGAAAGATCGCGTGTCAAAATCTTCAACAGAGGCTGAATATCGATCCATGTCTACTGCTTGCTCTGAGGTTGTATGGCTTCGTGGATTACTTGCTGAGATTGGATTTCCTTAATCTCATTCTACTTCCCTCCATGCTGACAATACAAGTGCTATTCAAATTGCTACTAATCGTATTTTTCATGAAAGGATAAAACACATCGAAGTAGATTGTCATTATATACGAGAAGTTATAGATAAATGAGTCATTATTCTTCCACACGTGTCCAATGATCATTAAATAGTTGATGAGTTTAAAAAATCCATTGCAAGGCATACCATCAGTTTCTAGTAGGCAAATTGATGCTTCTTGATCCACCAGCATCAATTTGAGGGGGGATGTTAGCATGATGGACAACTAAATAATTGTATATATTAATGTAATTATATAGTGATATAAATTAGTATGATCATATAGATTAGTTGTAGAATGAGAGGAATAAATATTGTGATAGAGTTGTTGATTTTGAGGGATAACAAAGAAGATTTAAAGGGATTGAATAACTTATTTGTAGAGATAAAATAGGTGATCTTTAGGGATAATAATGACTTAGGGATGTGTAATCTTTATGCTCTATATATAATGGAAAGGCTCTCTCACTTTGAGAGGCATTCTACAGAAAATTGACATGGTATCAAAGCCATCTCTTTGTTGTGTTGTTTCATAGAGTCATTTGTGGTTCCTTCTAATTTTCTTTGAAAATCTTTGTTTTTGTCGACTGTTCGTCAACAATCCATCCCACCACCTAGGACTTTTGTTCTTGGTCATTCTAGTTGATTTATTGAGGCTTTGTAGTTTTCATAGCTATTCAAAAGCATGCATTCACATCACTTTGAATCCTTAGATGCACAGAGGAAGAGAACGAATGTCAGTCTCTTGAGCGACCGATCAAGGAATTCCCCCTTTCGGAGAGTTTTCAATCGTGATCCAAGTTGAGCAAAGAATCAAAATCTTCCCCAATAAATATAGGATTCGTCGCATGTGAATTCGTGAGCAAAGCTGATCAAAAAGTGTTGATTTCTTTTTCAGGACCCGAGGACGGGGAGATCCTTGGGAGTGGACGTGAGAACAAGGGGCTCTACAAAACATTCTCGACACTTCTGGTCTTTCCTGGGAGTTTCAGTTTCAGCTATTTGTCACCAGCAAAGAACTATGGGGCCATATAGATGGAAGTGATTTTGCTCTTACTGATACAACTAAGACAGGTGAATGGAGGATTAAAGATGCTCGGGTGATGATATAGATTCTTGGGCCAATTGATCCTCTTATTGTTCTTAATCTTAGGCCGTACAAAATAGCTAATGCAATATAGAATTACTTACAAAAGGTTTACAGCTAAGATAATAGCGGAAGACAATTTTAGTTTGAGTATGAAATTGATAATTACTCTAAATGAGGTCTTTCTATTCAGAATTATTTTTCTGGATTTTAAAACTTATGGGCTAAATTTATAAATATTGTCTATGCCAAAAGACCTACTGAATCTCTATTTGTTATTCAAGCAGTTTGTGAGCAAAGCAAGCGAGACTATTTTTTGATGAAATTAAGCTCTGACTTTGAGAGTGTTCGCTCTAACTTGATGAATTTTGACTCGTTTCCCTCTTTGGATATTTTTTTTAGGGAATTACTTTGTGAAGAGCAACGTCTTGTCACACAAAATGTTTTCAAGAAAGGAAATGATATCACTGTTGCATTTTTCTGCTCAAGGTAAAGAAATGGGAAGTATTATGACTAGAACTCAATGCTACAGTTTCAAGGAATGTGGTCATATTGCTAGCAATTGTAGCAAGAAATTTTGTAATACAAGTTCTTAGGGTCAATACTTTTCTAGCTGGCATTATCAAAGAGTGTCCCACACACCCTCAAAATCCTAGGGTCAATACTTTTCTAGCTGGGATAAATTGTTCTACTATCCATAAATCATCTTCAAGACAAGTTCTTACTCCTGAAATGGTAAAACAAATGATTCGTGTCAGCCTTTTCAGCATTGTGATTACATGGTAATGATGTTACATCTAATTTTTAGATTGTTGATTCGGGTGCTTCCAATCATATGACCAACTCAACGAACATCCTAAAAAATGTTTGTAAGTATCAAGGTCCATCACAAATACAAATTGCCAATGGTAGTAATTTACCCATTACCAAGGTTGGGGATATTACTCCAACTTTCAAGAATGCTTTCTTTCACCAAAGCTGTCAACTAGTCTTATTTCAGTTGGATAATTCGTAGATAACAATTGTGACATGAATTTTTCTCGTAATGGTTGTCTTGTACATGATTAGGTGTCGGAGACAATAATCGTGAAGAGGCTTAAAGTTGGATGATTGTTTCTTATACACTTTTCCATTCCTCATGTTCTATCTTTTACGTGTACTTCTACTACTAGTAAGACTGAGGTTTGGCATAAGCGTCTAGGAAATCCAAATTTTGTTGTGATCTCATTTATCAATTTCTGGTATATTGGAAAATAAAAATCATTTTTCAGTTGCTTTCATTGATTGTTCTACTTGTAAATTAGCAAGAGTAAAACAATTCTTTTTCCTAATTTTGGTAGTGGTTCTACAAAGTGTTTTGATGTCGTTCATAGTGATGTTTGGCGTATTTCACCAATTATTTCTCATGCTCATTTCAAATACTTTGTGACATTCATAGATGATTATAGTCGATTTACGTCATGTATTTCTTTGATCCAAATCTGAGGTATTTTCCATATTCAAGACATTTTTGGCTTACATTGAGACTCAATTATCTATATGCATCAAATTATTATAATCTGATTCAGGTGGAGAATATGTCTTATGAATTCAAAAAATTCTTTCTTGATAAAGAAATTGTCTCATAACGCTCTTGCCCATATACACCACAACAAAATTGAGTTGCTGAATGTAAAATTTGCCATCTTTTAAATGTCACTCGTGCGTTATTGCTTGAGTCCTCTATACCATCTAAATACTTGGTGGAAGCTTTGTTATTGGTGTCTATTTAATTAATAGAATTCCATATAAAGTGCTAAATCTTGAGTCTTCATATTTTTGTCTTTATCACCAAAATCCTAACTATAGTGATTTTCATTTCTTTGGTTGTGTTTATTTTGTTCATTTGCCTCCTCTGCAGTACAATAAACTTTCTGTACAGTCTACTAAATGTGCTTTTACGAGTTATAGTACTTCATAAAAAGGTTTTATTTGTTATGATCCATATTCTCACAAATTTCGTGTTTCTAGAAATGTTATTTTTTAGAATCAGTATTTCTTTCCTATTATTGTAGATTCATCTTTTGCTTCTCCTCTTCTTCCTACTTTTGAGGATTTATCATCTTCTTTTAAGAGGTTTAAACCTGGATTTGTGTATGAACGATGTCGGCCAACTTCTTCCTATCCCGACACTGATCCGCAACCTAAAACTGCACCACAACTAGAATGTGAGAATTCTTCAAGATCTGGTCTTCTTGAGCCTACTTGGCAATCTACCAGAGTATCTCGTACTCCCAATTCGTATGAATTTTCCTCTACTTTATCCAACATTTCTGTTCCAACTTGTTACTCACAAGCTTCAAAACATGAATGTTAGCAGAAACTAGTGGAAGAAGAACTTTTGGCTTTTAAAAAAGATGACACATGGGACATTGTTTCATGTCCTCCAAATGTCCAGCCTATTGTATGTAAATGGGTTTATTACAATCAAACTTCATTCTGATGGACCTCGTGATCGGTACAAAGCTCGATTGGTTGTTCTTGGTTAGAGACAAGAGTAAGGGATAGACTAGGAGGAGACTCTAGCACCCATAGAAAAAAATGACTACGCTGCACACTATTATTGTCAATGCTTGTTCACAAAACTGGTCTCTTTATCAAATGGATGTCAAAAAGGCTTTTCTCCATGGTGATCTTAACGAAGATATTTATATGAAACCTCCACCTAGTTTGTTCTCATCACCTACATCAGATGTATGAAAGTTGAAGTGGTCTTTGTATGGATTAAAATAAGCTCCAAGAGCTTGGTTTGATAAGTTTCAGTCAACTTTGCTACAATTTTCTTTTGAGCAGAGCAAATAAGACTAATCTTTGTTTTTTCGAAAAATATCTACAGGTTGATTTCTTCTTTTGGTGTATGTTGATGACATTATTATCACTAGCCTCTAACAGCATCTTTAAGATTTTTTTTCATATGAAAGATCTTGGTACTCTAACATATTTCTTGGGTTTGAAAATTCATAATGATGCTTCAGGTGTCTTTCTAAACCAAAAGAAATATACTGAGGATTTGATTTCTTTGGCTGGTCTTCAAGACTCCTCCTCCGTAGATATTCCATTGGAATTGAATGTGAAGTATCGTCATGAGAAAGACAATCTTCTTCATGATCCAACTATATTTCGATAATTATTTGGGAGTCTAAATTACCTTACTGTTACTCGGCATGATATCTCTTTTGCAGTTCAACAAGTTAGTCAATTTATGAAAGCTCCCCGACATCTCCACTTGGTGGCTGTTTGTCGCATCATTCAGTATTTTCTAGGAAAATCTACTCGTGGATTGTTCTTTCCAAGTGGTTCTCCTATTTATGTAAATGCTTTTAGTGATGCTGAATGGGCGGGATGTCCTGATACTCGTCGTTCAGTCATTGGTTGGTGCATGTTTCTTGGAGAGTCGTTGATATCTTGGAAGAGTAAAAAGAAAAATCATGTGTCAAAATCTTCAAGAGAGGATGAATATCAATCCATGTCTACTGCTTGCTCTGAGGTTGTATGGCTTCGTGGATTACTTGCTGAGATTGGATTTCCTGAATCTCATACTAATCCCCACCACGCTGAAAATACAAGTGTTATTCGGATTGTTACTAATCATTTTTTTCATGAGAGGACCAAACACATCGAAGTAGATTGTCCGTATATACAAGAAGTTATAGATAAAGGTGTCAGTACTCTTCCATACATGTCCAGTGATCATTAAATAGTTGATGCATTTAAAAAATCCATTGCACGACTACGCCATCAGTTTCTAGTAGGCAAATTGATGCTTCTTGATCCACCAACATCAATTTGGGGGGGGGGGGGTGTTAGAATGTTGGATAGTTAAATAATTGTATATATTAATGTAATTATATAGTGATAAAATTTTGTATGATCCTATAGATTGGCTGTAGAATCAGAGGAATAAATATTGTGCAGCTGCAGCTGATGGGACACCGGGCATTGATGCCCAGCTTCAGAGTGTGACCCCAAGAACTAATGCCCCGATAGATAGAGCGACTGAGATGCAGACTTCACCCAGGCTTAGCCTGGCAGGATGATTTTTCCACTTCCTCTGTGTTATTATGTGATACTTTGTGTATTTTAGTTGCATTTGAGGACAACTACTTCTTTTTGTTGGGTGGGGTGAGGTATTTCCATACCTACCTCTTGTGATTTTGATTTTTTTTTGTGAATATTGAGCTTATTTTGTTGATTTATATATATGTTTTGATCTTGATCTTGATCTTCTGGTTGTTTTAGCTTGTGGCCCATTGTTTTGGATGAAAATGGTTTTGAACCATATTTTGCCACCTCTTTTGTGTGTGATTGTGGTTTTTCTTGTGCGAATTTGAGTGTTGGTTGTGATCAATACCGATGACACGAATAGTGCTCTTAATTGAACGAAATTAATATGCGGCTACGATGAGGCAAATGAAGTTGCATAGACAATGTGTGAACTTTTAGCATCTCGTTGTGACTAGCCGGTTGTCGAAGGAGTCTCTTGTGATGAACATTGCACACTAGCTAGAAAGTGTGGAGTCTTGTTTGATATTGGTACGAATTCATTGTGTGATGAGATTACTTTGAACATTTAGTTTGATGACTCCTAGAATTTACCCCGTTGGTCCGATTGATTAAGTGATGCAAGCACTTGAAATGATCATAGGAAACAATTTTGAAGAGTGAAACAATTTGACAATATACCTCTTTTGTGGCCAGCCTTGTGAGATGTGTGAACCTTGCTCGACCCCTCTTGAGCCTTACCCTTTTCTTGGAAGAAATTTGAACAATTGTGACCTCTCTTATCGATTCACCCATAACTTTCATGGAGTATGGTTTGTTTGAATAGCCAACTTAGGCCAAAATCCTAAGTTGGGGGTGTGGTGAAAAGCGAAGGAAAGTCAAGAAGTGTGAGAAATCCTCCTTTGAGTGATGGTTTTGAAAAAGATGGAACCCCTCAATGTACAAAAAAAGGAGAGAAGAAAATGAAAAAGAAAAAAAAAAACAATGAGAAAGTTGTGAAAATCGTAAAAGAAATGGGATATCCACTAGTTCATATGAAGTTGAATAATGGGGTGATTATGAGCATGTTTGAAATGTCGAAGAAAATGAGGAAAGTGATGTTCAGACCATACTTCATGAAGGTAGAAGCCACTAAGCCTAAATGACCATACATTTACACTCAGCCCCGTTAAAAACCTTGGGAAGACCTTTGTAATCTTGAGTAAGCTGAAACGAATGTTGATTAGAAAATAAGGGCAAACATATAGGTGAAGTCATGCATGTGTTCATCTTTGTGAGTGTGAGAGTTGTATGCGATTCCAGAACTTTAAATTGTTGAAGAATTTTGTGTGAATATGGAATCATCTTTGTTGTGAGGGTATTTGAGTACCTTTGTTGAGCTTGAACTTGCATTTGAAGCAAGTATTGTGAACTTGAGCACCTTTGATAATGGTGAATCACAATTTCAATCTTTAAGTGCACAATTGATCATTGTATGAATAATTTGAACCATGTTGTGTGCATTCGTGTTTGAGTCTTATGCAGCACTATTTGAGACATCCTTTTTGCACTGATGATCTTGAGTTTTACTTGAGGACAAGTAAAAGTTAAAGTTGGGGGTATTGATGAGTCCTAGATTTGGACTCATTTGGGGCTTTATTTTGATAGTTTTAGTGTCCTCAAATGCCTACTTTATGCTATAAACTGATGTTAAAGCCTTGATTTTCAGGTATGTGGATTAAGGAGCAAAGCAAGGACACTAACAGGAAAAAAGGAACAAAACAAGCTGAAAAAGTGAAGAAATGCGAGCCTGAAGATCGCCTGGACCACTCGGCAACTCGCCGTATGGCTCTTTAGTCCGCCTAAAGTTCCAGTGTGCCAACCCTGATGGAAGAAACCAAGTTGGCGATAGGAAGGGGGCAGTCGGCGAATCGCTGATCAATTTCGCGATGACAAGACTTATCTCCCTAAGTTATAAGACTTGAGGATGCTGAGAGCCAATGCATAAAGGCGATAGAAGAGAGCAAATAGCGGTTTGCCGAACCACCACGACGAACTCGACTTACCTCACCTAATGGCCTTTCGTGGATAATTTTTGGTGATTATAAATAGGATTTTGAACTGTAAATTGAGGGGCTTGCTACCATTTAGAATAGTTTTGTTTTGAAGTTTCTGAGTTTCCTAGTAGACTTGAAGGCTTTTTGAGACTCAATTAGGAGAATTTGCAAGTGGGTTACTAATTTTCTTCAATTTGGAGCATTGTAAGGGCTAGAATACTCTTATCCAGTTGATAGATAATCGATTTGGTACTTGTTTTTACCTTATTATGATGCTTGGCTAAAACCACAATTCTTGGGTGTGATCATGTGATTAGGGGTTGAATCAGTTATGGGTATTGTTAATTACTAGTTTAAATGCTATATTGAAGTAGAGGAAGACTAACTCAAGCATACATAAGCTTAAAACTGAATTAAATTCATTAAACTCAAATACTCAACTTTAAAAAGAAATCTGAACAATACTTTATTGATATCCTCATAGTTAGTAAAACAATTCAAAAGAAAGTAAATACTGAAAAACTCCTCAACTCTGTCTATCCATGAAGCCTCTACTATTACAAAAAGATATCGAGACAAGACCCACGACATCTCAAAGCTACTAAATCTAAGGTAAAGGTGAAATCCTCTGGAATATAAAAAGGCTCACCAAAGTTGACTAATATGTCACATGACCTCAAGGAAACGCCTGTTGATGATCCTGAACACATGTATCTGCATCATAAAATGATGCAAGCAGAATGGCATCATTACATTGAATGTACGGGAATGTAAGGGGAACTCTGAAACATAAATATAAGCTTGAACTGATAAAAAT
Organism: Solanum lignicaule; assembly: GCA_029582545.1. NCBI lineage: Eukaryota > Viridiplantae > Streptophyta > Magnoliopsida > Solanales > Solanaceae > Solanum > Solanum lignicaule. The sequence continues at coordinate 66,478 of JAJOOF010001375.1, read as the reverse complement.
AAAGGAAGACATACTCACCTCGTCTCAACTCAACTCAACTCTTGAATACTCAACCCAACTCAACTCAAGAATACTCAACTCAATATGAAAGGCATGATAATAAGATGAAATATATAAAGCTTTGTAAACAATAGGCAAGAACTCAAAATGTATAAAAATACAATACTAAACTCTTTACTTTTATTTGGGAGATTCTCTAACTGATAACCATCACTATGAGCTACGTGATGATACATCATCTTATCCACCATGCCAGAACATTCATATACTTTTGATACACTCAAATTACACCTCCCTAAAGAATCATAAGAGATCGTTATCAAGTAAAGAACCAAACTTGTAAATTGGGGTCGATCCCACGAGGAATATGGTTTAGACTTTAACTTAACACACAATTATCTCTTTTTAGTCAAACTATTTTCGAGAAAAGTAAACAGGGGGGTTTTGTAACTAAAGTAACAGATTGTTGATTTGAAACAGTAAATAACAAGTATGCAAGATTCACAGTTTGAGATATCAATATAAGATGAAATCTAGGGTATATGTGTTCCCCACAAGCTCTTAATGCAGTAATCCTAATAATAGTAATCATATCCCAGTGTTTAACATGCAAGGCCAGTAAGTTATGTATCCCTATGTGATTGGTAATATTAGTAGGAACTTTCACTCCCGACTTGGTAAATCTATGAGTGTGTGCTTTACTAACGCTTATCTTCACCCAGATTAGTCATCGTGTCAACTTAGTTGGGCATTCACCCTCACGTCAATTGATTAAAGTCAGACTATTAGATAGCAGCAAATTGTTAAATAAATCTCTGTTGTTTAATCCTTTTCTCATTCATTACCCCCTTGGTAAGGCAAGTAGGAATGAGGTGAGTTCTAACATTGTACACCGCTAGAAAGACTTCTAAACGATAAGATTAACAATACATGCATAAACACTATTCAAGAATTACTTAGTTATTATTTTTACATTGTTAATTGCTCATAGTTCCCACAACCCTAGTTGTGGATTTAGCTACTCATGCTTGAGAGTTCACAATTCATAATTCGGTTAAAATAAATCATGAACTTACAGTTTGAATAAATGAAAACTGAAATCTTGAATTGAAATTCAAAGTCAAATTGGATTAACCAACTTCCGAAAATTAAATTGCTAAGCGTTTGCAAAATAATTCCAAAAGACCAAAACAAAAGTCTACAATAATGTCTAACTCTAAAAATTAGAAATAACACCTAATATTTATAGTGTTTAAATCCTAAACCAACTAGGAAACAAAATAGGAAAAATTAGTCCAGGACGCAGTTTCGACTGACGGCAGGACCTATGGACCGTGGTTCGACCTACGGTCCGTGGGTCGCCTCTGTGGTTCAGGTACAAGAACTCCATATCTCTAATCTCATCGACGGATGTGCAGGACGGATCGTCACTTGACCTATGGTCCGTCATGGCACTCGTGGTTCCACACTTGGTCAGAATTCCCTGAACTTCACCTACGCCTCACCACCTACGGGCTGTCGTTGGACCTACGGTTCATCGTTGGCCTCGTCAATATCTACTTCTACTCTTTTCAATCCATTTTCAGTCAACCGCTACCAAACTATTTTCCTGCAAAAGAGTACATAAAAATAGTATATCTAATAACAAAATAGCTCAAGACACACAGAAACTCTAAATGAAATACATCAAAAATACCGTAAAGTCACGGTATATCAACACCCTCAACATAAACTTATTGATTGTCCTCAAGCGACACACTAAACTCTAAGCGACACTTATGTAGAAGCAAACATACAAACTCAAGCAATCATATGACTTTCTCTAACAATTGCATCACATTAGTGCAAATCTTTTCATCTGGACTCAACAAGCTAATTCATGTGGATCAAAATATGACATAGACAGACCAATATACATCACAACATACACTTTTCAACAATCACCAAGGTACCAACTCTCCAACAATGTAACTAGTGCCCTCACTTCAAAGAGATGCCATTTCACATCATAAATCTAATTTTTAAATTTAAAGATTCAATCAACACTCATGCTGTGGAGTGAATTCAAATACAGTTAGTGCACAATACCATAGGTTTGCCCTTATTTTCACTGCAGAGACTCTCCAAACTAATTACTAGGATCACTACAGGACTTTCTTAGCTTGTAACATAGGCTAAGGTCAGGTAAGGTACATTTGGGTACTTTTTAGTGACTTTTTTGCCCTCCTTGACATTACATTGGCTTCTTACCTCTTTTCTCAACCAATTCTTGACATTTTTTATTTTCTGCTCTTTTCCTTAACTATCTGCAGCACAGATGTGACTTTGACTTTATCGCTCTTCTTTTTCACTTTTTCTTTTTCTTTGTTTCTCATCATCATAATCATTATTTTTGTTTCTTTTGACTTCAGTCACATCTTTTTTCTATCTTTTTCTTTCTTCTACACACAATTCTTTTCACACCCTTTTCTTTCGGTTTCCTTTTTTGTAGCCCCCTTCAACTTATGTATTTTGCATAAGTTGAGGAGCACAATATCCGATGTCGGACCAGGGCCAAGATTAAGGTAACTTTTTTTTAATTAGCCACCCTCAACTTAGGCTTTTGGCTTAAGTTAAGGTGCACATGTCCAAGGAGGGACCAGGGCCAAAATAATCTTTTAGGGAAGGTGAGTTTGGTGTATTGAAAGAACTATTATTCATTAGGCTCAAACATTTTGATCGAAGGGAGCATTTATTTATTTTGGTTGGATCTTTTAGGCTTAAGTGGACTTGTTAGAACAAGGGCCTATGATCATTTCCCAATTACTAGCCTAGATTATCTTCACAGGACCAATGGGGCAAGTTCTAGATTGGCACATATGGTATGAAAATACAAAATCTACTCACACACACTTGATACATTGTTTTATTACCAGATTATTGAATTACTTAGTTCAAGTTTGGGCTTAAGGCATGCTATCATACTAGTTCCTTATCATGTCACATGAAGATCCAACAGATTCAACTCATTAAACTATAGATCTAGCACATCTCAAAAAATTTGACAGGTATCAATTTCATGCTCTGAATGTCATCATGCTTTCATTCTCCTACTTACTTCTACACATACAAAACTAAACATGCCGGTTCAACATAAAAGTAAAACAGTCCCTTGGGGAAAAAGAACACAGGTAAGAAAACCCCATAGGAGGGTTATGAGTTGGGTTACTCAGACTTTGCCTTATCACTCACAACCCATTTACCCCACCCCCCAAAAAATATGGTGCAACTACCCTCAATGCACATATAAAAGAAAAGTAAAGCATAGGGTGAAACAAACCAGTGACGCATATGCGCCGAAAATCCACCAAGATGCGGGTGGGTTTGGTTTACCGAAACCTACTGGATCAGCAACCAGGACGTCATCAATAATGCCATCATCAACAGCAGGAACACCATCAATAGTGTTCCTCAAACCCGATGTACCAACAAACTCCATCTCACAGGTTCTCCTCAAACGCAACTCCTTCTCGAACAAAGACTATTGTTGGGCAGCCTCAAGCTCCTGCCTCTCCCTCGGAAGTATGCATACAAGAATGGTGGCGTTTCCCAGATGCTTGGAAGGGATCTGGTGGAGGCATAGTATCACTGAAGAGTGCAAACATCACCACATCATCCTATTCAACCTCAGGTGCAGGCTCTGGTACAGACTTAGCAGGGGCTAGAAGGAAATCAACATCAGCATGGAGTCTAGCCTACTATGTCTGGAAAGTGGTGACATCAATGGTAGGGGCAAGCCTCTCCAAAACTCTCAACTCAAAGGCATCTAGGCGATTATGCACTGCCAGAATATTCCCCTCCATCTTCTGTTCCATACGAGCCTCGGACTCCTCCACAGATGGCAGCATCCAACGCATCATGTACTGTAGCAGAGTGGCAATTTAGGTGTCCAACTTTTGGACTAAAGTGGACCCTGAAGAGGGAGTGGCTCGGGATGATCTCGTAGCCTGACTAGTGGCAGTAGAAGAGGGAACATGTGCATCCGTAGTAGTGGGAGGTATGGCGGTCTCATCAACCTAAATCTGCTCAACATCATCAAAAAGATCAGCACCCAAGGGAAGTAGGTCAACCTGTGGGTCCCTCTGTGGTGCAGCAAGGTTGGCATCATCTTTAATAAGGCTAATGTCCACAGTCTTGGTCGGCTCAGATTATCACCATGCCAAATAAGCACCCCAGCTACCCTGCACATATGAAATAATAGGCAAGGAAAAGACAAAGTGGTGGTGGTCTTGAAGACCCTCTCATGAATCTCAGCAATCACAATCCAGGTGAACTTTGTCACGACCCAGGGGTACCCTCTAGATGTAACACGATGTACTCGACCTCCGAAGGGATCTTATATAATCCCTTAGCATATCATAAACATAAGTAATAGAAATGATGAGAAATTAAAACTTTTTACAATCGAAGTATTTTCTTAAAATCAAAAGAAGTCTAAACATTATCTCAATAACCATCTAATACAATCGAGCATGAATAAGGGTCACAGCCCTTTACAACATAGTCTCAAAAGAGAATGTAAGAAGGAAACTAGAAAAGAACAACTCTCATCCTCGAACCATAAGGACTCACTAAATGCGTGGAGAGAATCAATCCAATATTTGACAATAGGAGAAGCACATCTCAACAACAGGCCCCTACACTTATAGAAAAATGTAGAAAATATGGGTTAGTACAAAATGGCACGAATTATGGAAGCCATGCATAAAAATCCTTAAGACATGCTAAAAGGGACATTTTAGTTGAAACCATGCACTTTATCAACTTTTAAGAATCATCATGTATATTAGCGTAAATACATAAGTCAAACCATTTTATAAGCAACCATAAGCTATACTTGTGCAATGCATAGATAAGATCCCATAATCCTCTCTAATACTAAGTACCACTTTTAGGCCACCATGTTCATGCATATCATATCTTGACCTTATCCATATCCAATACTCATAGACAAGGAAACATCCATGTTCATAAGTTGTAACAAGAAAAGCCACTCTTAGCAACAATCCATATCATACATGCATAAATTCATATATCTTCATAGCATAAGAAAACCACACCATAATTCCTTTCAAAGCCTACTTTTGCAATGCATAAGTGAAGTCGTATACCCTCACTCACACTAAGTAGAGCTCAGTGAGAAGTAATAAGTATAGTTCATGTTCATGTTCTTGCCATAATTCATATTCTTGTCATGTAGGGAAATAGCCTTAACCTACATAGAAAATGTGAGCTACATGGAATCCAATGTCATGCCCCCACACCGAAAAGAGGTGTCCTACTTGCCTAGGGTAGAACTAGTTTATTAGCTTAGGTGGATCCACTAGCTAAAGACCTATGTGGGCACATAGTTCTGGGATAGGGAGATTGCTTCTAGAAACCCGGATTGTCTGGCGTAAAAGGTTTCCATCTCATGATATCCTGTTTTGGGAATCAAACTAACTGGAGTAAGAAGAACCCATTTGGAAAGCCAGACTAACGTGCGTAAAAGCTTTCCATCTCATTTTCAAATGCACTAAGTGCTAAGCATAATTTCCCTTTAAATTCACGTTAAGTCTTTACTTAAGTTCATGTTTATGGAAGAATGCCTTAACACTCAAACCAATATGATATCATGATAGCTCATATATCCAATAGGTGAGAATAGCCTTTCAACCTTAGAGTAAACCTTTCACATCATGTTCATAGTGTGTTCATGAGGACAGCCTTTCAATCAACACAACAATATTATCTTAGTCATAGACATTTCATGCATAGTCAGTGTAGGGGTATAGGGGAGAATGACCTTTGACCAATACCACAAGTACATCATAGTCATAAGATCTTCACTCTGTAAGTGAATTATAAGCTCATACATAATTCTCATAAACATATACAAACCCTCATAATTTTCCCTTCATGGACCATGAATCACATTCAACCTAAACATCTAGAATTTCTACATTAGATATGGAGAATATCTTGATTCAATAAGCTCAATCAATATAGACACAATATATTCACATACTTCCATAATCAATCAACCCACATCATGAAATCACAGTTTAGGAATATAGGGGATTCATGGGTTCATAGGGGGATTTCATCATAAACCAACCATTGAAAACATTTTAGAAAGGAACCCTTGACTTAGATTGAAACCCTAGCTTTTTGGGGAAATTGAAAGCTTTGAAACCTAATTTTGAAGGGACTCTATGGGTGGAATCTACCCATAGATGAAAAGCCATCACACCTTGATAAAGAATCTTCAAAGATTTTGAGGAAGAAGCCTTGAATTCACCAAACCCTAACTCCAATTCTACTCTTCTTCTTCTTGGAGTTTTAGAGAGAAAAATAATGTGAGGAAGATGAACTTTTGGTTTGATTTGGGTGTTTATGAAAAATGACTTAGTTTAGGGAATTTTGACTTAAAAACAACTTATATAGTGACCCCAAAATTGCCCAAAATGACCCCACTTTGATTGGACTTAAAAAGGATATTACTTACTTGACCCTCACTTAAGTGACCACGCCCAGGTACAACGAGGGGCCCCACAAGTCGTTGTCATGACCACGAGCCGTGGTACCACTCGTGAAATTGGGGCAGTAGCTAGGCACTTGGTGCCATAAGTTCACAAGCCCAACGCATTCCCACGAGGGGCTCCACGAGCCGTGGTCAAGACCATTTGTCGTATTCCTTCTCATGGTCCTTGAGGCAGTAGCTATGCTACTTAGGGCCTAAGGCTAACTTGCACAAGGCTATCCTACGAGGGGATCTACAAGCCGTTGTCCCTCTCGTGGACCTTGAGGCAGTAGCTAGGCCACTTTGTGGTTACTTCTCATTTTCCAAGGCAACTCCACGAGGCCTCCCATGAGCCGTGATCAAGACCACTGCTCATTGTGATGGCCGTGAAGTTGGGGCAGTGTGCTCCAAGGTTGGGGCAGCCTTGGCATTTGTCCTTGACTTGGCCCCTTTGCCTTGGCATTCTCATTTCAACTCTAGATGGTGTACTAAACTATGAGGAGTCATTTTATGATTTTTAACCCTTACGTTTAGCTCTAGGTTAGCCTACTAGATTCCGGAGTGTTACATTATCTCTTCCTTGGGAACATTCGTCCTCGAATGAAGATCTAAACACCCTACGGAATGTAAGACTCAAGACTAGCAGTCCATAATGCATGTAATATCAAAATAATTCACCATTCAAAGGAGGAAACATCAGCTCCATCTCAAGACATAATCAATGCAACACAAGGAAGTAGGAGCTACATCCACAACCCATTATGCACAAAACTCATCATTTCACATAATCATAGAAGGAACTACCTTCTCCAACTAAAACAAGCTCAACACAACATTATGGAGCCAACATGCCATTTCATCAAAAGCATATCAAAGCATGTTCATCAAAAAATTTCATGAAGTCAAATATGTAATTGTCATACTAAAAATGCACGACAACATCAGGAACATATAAATCATGAAAACTCATTTTATACTAAACTTGAATTATCACAAGAACATGCATATCATAAGATAACCATGAAGAACACATAGCACACACATGACTCCCAAAACACCAAACTCAAGAGAAACTACTTACCTCAAGCTTGGGTAGGATTAGAAGGAAAAATATGAGGATAGCTGGACTTCATATCGGCCTTGACCTCCCGTCTAGCACCCTCAACTCAGTGATTCCTCCATAAAACCTTTACAGAAGCTATTTCCTTTTTTTTTCAACCTTTTGACGTGGCGGTCTATGATTTCTATTGGAACCTCTTTATATGAAAGGCTCTCATCAACTCCTAACCCTTCTAAGGGGATGACGGATACCAGATCACCAATACACTTCTTAAGCATAGAAACATGAAATACCGGGTGAAACAGGGCCAACTCATTTGGCAAGTATAACTCGTAGGCAACTTTCCCAACACATTTCAAGATTTAATATGGTCCTACATATCGGGGACTAAGCTTCCCTTTCTTGTCAAACCTCATCACACCCTTCATAGCTGAGATTTTCAAATAGACCCAATCATTAACTTCAAATTCTAGATCCCTCCTTCTAACATCGAGATAATACTTTTGCCGACTTTGGGAGTCCTCAACCTCTCTCTAATGAGTCGGACTTTCTCAATGGCCTCATAAACTAGTTCGGGACCAATTAGAGCAATTTCACCTACTTCAAACCAACCAACCAGAGATATACATCTCCTACCATATAATGCTTCAAAGGAGCAATGGCAATACTTGAGTGGTAACTATTGTTGTAGGCAAACTCTATTAACGGTAGATGGTCATACCAATTAACTTTGAAGTCTATAACACATTCCCTCAACATATCCACTAAGATTTGAATGGTGCGCTCTACTTGACCATCTGTTTGAGGGTGGAAAGCGGTACTAAGCTTCACCTTAGTGCCAAGCTCTTTTTGGAATGACTTCCAAAAGTGTGAAGTTAATTGAGTACCCCGATAAAAAATAATCGATAAGGGAACCCCATGCAACTTCACTATCTCTTTGATATACAACTTGGCATAGTTTTCTTCCGAGAAAGACACTTTGACGGGAATGAAGTTGGCTAATTTTGTCATTCTATCCACAATGACCCAAATAGAATCACGTTGGCTTCGAGTACAAGGCAAACCCACTATAAAATCCATATTTACATCTTTCCTCTTCCAAGTGGGAAGGTCTATATCTTGGGGCAAACCTCCCGACCTTTGGAGCTCAACCTTAACTTGTTGACAATTCAGACACTTGGCTACAAAACTCGCTATATCCTTCTTCATCCCATTCCACCAATAGACTTCCTGTAGGTCACGGTACATCTTGGTGGCTTCTGGATGACTGGAATACCGCAAACCATGAGCTTTTTCTAGAATTTTCCCTCTCAATCCATCAACATCCAGAACACACAACCAACCTTGGTACCTTCGCACCCCATCTCCCTCTTGGGAGAAAGCCTCTACGAACTTCTTGAGTACCGATTCTCTCGACTCAACTAATTTAGGATCAAGGTCTTGCTTAGACTTCACGTCCATCACAAAGGATGATTCGAAACCATTCTAGACCATGACACCACCCTTGGTGGAATCCACTAGTTGAACACCTAGTCGGGCCAACCTATGCACATCACGAACTAATTATTTCCTTCCATCATCTATATGAGCAACACTCCCCATGGAAAATCGACCAAGGGCATTCTCTACAACATTAGCTTTGTTAGGGTGGTAAAGGATACTCATGTCACAATCCTTCAAGATTTCTAACCACCTTCTATGTCGGAGATTCAAGTCCTTTTTACTAAACACATATTGAAGACTCTTGTGATCGGTGAACACGTCATGCACCTTATATAGATAATGTCACCATATTCTTAAAGCAAACACAACCGCCTATAATTCGAGATCATGGGTCGGATAATTCTTTTCATGGACCTTGAGTTGCCTTGAAGCATAGGCATTCACTTTACCATGTTGCATAAGCACACATCCCAACCCTACTCTAGAGGCGTCATAATACGCAACAAAAGCATCGTTACCCTCTAGTAAGGTCAACACCGGAGCGAAAGTAAGTCTATCTTTCAACTCTTGAAAGCTTTTCTCACAAGTCCCCCGACCACACAAACATAGCTTTCTTTTGAGTCAAAGCTATCAACGAAGAAGCAATGGAGGAAAAACCTTCAACAAACCTTATATAGTAACTGGACAAACCCAAAAAGCTCCTAATATCAGTAGGAGTTAGAGGTCTAGGCCAAATCTTCACCACATCCGTCTTCTTAAGATCTACCTCAATACCCTTGCTCGACACAATATGACCAAGGAAGGCTACAGACCTTAGCCAAAACTCACATTTACTAAACTTTGCATAAAATTGGTGGTCCTTAAGGACTTTCAAATCAATTCTCAAATGGTTCATGTGTTCATTTTCACTCCTCGAATAGATCAAAATATCATCGATAAATACGATCACAAACATATCAAGGTAGTCCCTAAACACCCTATTCATTAGATCCATGAATGTCACCGGGGAATTAGTTAGACAAATAAAAAGGACATTACTAGGAACTCATAGTGACCATATCTTTTTCGAAAGTCCTTCTTGGGAATGTCAACCCCTCTCACCCTTAGTTGGTGATAGCACGAACGTAGATCAATCTAGGAAAAGTAACTAGCCCCTTGAAGTTGGTCAAGCAAGTCATCAATTCTAGGAAGGGGATACTTATTCTTTATGGTCAGCTTGTTCAATTGGCGGTAGTCGATACACATTCTAAGGAACTCATCCTTCTTTCTAACAAACAATACCGGAGCACCCCATGGAGAAATACTTGGTTGAATAAAACCCTTGTCTAGTAAATCCTTCAATTACTCCTTTAACTCTTTCAACTCGGTCGAAGCCATTCTATAAGGAGGAATGAAGATAGGTTGCGTATCCGACAAAAGATCAATGCCAAAATCTATTTCCCATTCGGGAGGAATGCGACAAAGTCATCGGGAAAGACTTTCGTAAATTCATTCACCACGGGGACCGACTCTAGGGAAGGGGTTTCGAACTCAACATCCCTCACCCTAACAAGATGGTAAATGCACTCCTTGGAGATCGTTTTCCTAGATTTGAGACAAGAAACAAGTAGACCTCTAGGGATTGAATTCCCCCCTTTCCATTCTAAAATTGACTCATTTGGGAGTTGAAACATAACCATCTGAGTCCTACAATCAATAGAGGCGTAACATGCATGCAACTAGTCTATACCCAAAATCATATCAAAATCTAACATGTCTAACTCTATCAAATCCACAAAGGTAACTTTATAGGAAAAAGAAATAGGATAACTCCTATAGACACTTTTTGCCACTACTGAGTCACCAACCGGGGTAGAAACCGAAAAAGGCTCTACTAACAGTTCGGGGAGTATTCCAACTTTCATAGCCACAAGAGGTGTAACAAAGAACAAAGTGGCACTAGGATCTAACAAAGCATATACATCAATAGAAAAGACTTGTAACATACCGATCATCACATCCGGGGAGCTCTCTTGGTCACCTCGGGATTGAAGAGCATAGAAGCGGTTCTTCTTGGGCGCATCGGAATTTGAACCGCTAGGAGGGACTTGTTTGCCATATCTTCCATGAGCCTTAAGCATGGGAAAATATCTCATTATATGACCGTTCTTCCCACAACTATAGCAATCATCCGTGCCAACTAGGCACTTACCATTATATTTCTTGCCTCACTTGGGACAAGTAGGCCTTACCATAGAAGATCCACCACTATTGCCTCCTTGAGGCTTAAGGTTAGACACCCTATCCTTGTTGACCCTTGGGGCACTAGAGGAGCCTTGGTTGGAGAACCTTCTCTTGAACCTTGGTCACCCTTGACCCTCAAACTTACCTTTGGAAGAATTCCCATCATCGGTCCTTGCTCTCTTCACTTCCCTATTCTTCTTCCTAAGTCTTGACTCCTCAACTTGTTGAGCATACACCATTAGACGTGAGATATCCATATTATCATGGAGTATTACCGCTCGACATTCTTCTTCAATCGAGTCGGGCACACCCGTCACAATCCAACTCATCTCATCCCTCGAATTTGACACCAAAGATGGAGCATACTTGGACAATTTAGTGAATTTTAGAGAATATTATTAAGCACTCATACCTCCTTGACGAAGGTTGATAAATTTTTCCACCTTAGCTTCCCTCTTCTCTCAGGGAAAGAACTTATCAAGGAATGCTTTCTTGAACACCTCTCAATCTATGAGACCCGCTCCTACTGCCTTTTCCTCTTCCATTGAGTATAACATATTTGGGCCACATCCTTCAATTGGTAGGCAGCTAGCTCCGCTTTCTCTACCGAAGTCACCCCCATGGCATCTATTATATTGTAAACCTCTTTCACAAGTTCTTCAGGACCTTCTCCCACTTTGGAACCAAGAAACACGGGAGGGTTCATCCTTGCAAAAACCCTCAATCTAGAAGCCCCAGCATTTGTATTAGGGTTCACATGGGGCCCAAAATCTCTATTTTCTTGAGTTGTCATAGCTTGAGCCAATGTTAGAAAAGCCGACCTAATTTCAACATCCTTCATAGTCGGGGGATCAATTGGATCTTGATTACCTTGAGGAACTTGAGGACCTTGGGGAGACACTCCCTCATTCACATTCTCCTCTTCCATCCTTCTTGTGTTCTCCCTTCATGTATTCCTTTCCTGAAGACACAAGAGAAGTGTTAGGAAACGGACTTTATAGAGTTAAACTCTATGGCACGACTTAAGAGTAATGAAAGAGGTGAAATTTCCTAAACATATTATAGCCTCTTATTCATAAATGAGGCACGCTTCACACTCATGAACAAGACTCTAACATACGTGGTTTTTGAGACATCATCCTAGAATCATTCTAAACCTTGTGCTCTGATACCAAGTTTGTCACGACCCAGGGGTACCCCTAGATGTAACTCGGCGTACTCGACCCCCGAAGGAGTCTTATACAAGCCCTTTGCATATCATAAACATAAGTAATATAAATTATTCCGAATTAAAACTTTTTACAATCAAAGTCTTTACATAAATTCAAAAAAAGTATAGACATTGTCTCAATAACCATCTAATAGAATCAAGTATCAATAAGGGTCACAACCCTTTACAACATAGTCTCTAAAGAGAATGTAAGACATAAACTAGAAAAGAACAATTTTCGTCCTCGAACCATGAGGACTCACCAAAAGCGTGGAGAGAATCAATCCAATCTTTGACAATAGGAGAAGCACACCTCAACAACCAGCCCCTACACTAATAGAAAAATGTAGAAAATATGGGTTAGTACAAAATTGCACCAAGTACGGTAGCCATGCATTAAAATCCTTAAAACATGCTAAAAGGGACATTTGAGTTGAAACCATGCACTTTATCAACTTTTAAGAATCATCATGCACATTAGTGTAAATACATAAGTCAAACAATATCATTAGCAACCCTAAGCTATACTTGTGCAATCCATAGATAAGATCTCATAATCCTATCTAATACTAAGTACAACTTTTAGGCCACCATGTTAATGCATATCATACCTTAACCTTATACATAGGCAACACTCATAGACAAGGAAACATTCATGTTCATAACTTGTAACAAGAAAAGCCACTCTTAGCAACAATCCATATCATACATGCATAAATTTATATATCTTCATAGCATAAGGAAACCACACCATAACTCCTTTCAAATCCTACTTGTGCAATGCATGAGTGAAGTCCCATACCCCCACTCACACTAAGTAAAGCTCATTGAGAATTCATAAGTATAGTTCATGTTCAATTTCTTGTCATAATTCATATTATTGTCAAGTATGGAAATAGCCTTAACCGACATAGACCATGTGAGCTACATGGAATCCGGTGTCCTGCCCCCACATCAAAAAGAGGTGTCCTACTTGCCTAAGGTAAAACTAGTTTGTTAGCTTAGGTGGATCAACTAGCTAAAGACCTATGTGGGCACATAGTTTTGGGATAAGGAGATTGCTTCTAGAAACCCAGACTTTCTGGCGTAAAAGGTTTCCACCTCATGAGATACTATTTTAGGAACCCAGACAAACTCACGTAAAAGGAACCCATTTGGAAAGTCGGACTAACTGGCGTAAAATCATTCCATCTCATTTTTAAATTCACTCGGTGCTAAGCATAATTTCCCTTTAAATTCATGTTAAGTATTTACTTAAGTTCATGTTTATGGAAGAATACCCTAGCACTCAAACCAACATGGTATCATGATAGCTCATAGATTCAATAGGTGAGAATAGCCTTTCAACCTTTCACATCATGTTCATAGTGTGTTCATGAGGATAGCTTTTCGATCAACACAACAATATTATCATAGTCATAAACATTTCATGCGTAGTCATATGTAGGGGTATAGGGGAGAATGACCTTTGACCAATACCACAAGTACATCATAGTCATAAGATATTCACTCTGTAAGTGAATCATAAGCTCAAACACAATTCTCATAAATATGTACAAACCCTCATAATTTTCCCTTCAAGGACCATGAATCACATTCAACCCAAACATCTAGAATTTCTACATTAGATATGGAGAATATCATGATTCAATAAGCTTAATCAATATAGACATAATCTATTCACATGCTTCCATAATCAATCAACCAACATCATGAAATCACAATTTAGAAATATAGGGGATTCATTGGTTCCTGGGGGGATTTCATCATAAATCAACAATTGAAAACCTTTTAGAAAGGAACCCATGACTTAGATTGAAACCCTAGATTTTGGGGAAATTGAAAGCTTTGAAATCTAGTTTTGAAGGGGCTTTATGGGTGGAAGCTACATATAGATGAAAAGCCACCATACCTTGATAAAGAATCGCAAAATATTTTGAGGAAGAAGCCTTGAATTTACCAAACCCTAGCTCCAATTCTACTCTCCTTCTTCTTGGAGTTTCAGAGAGAGAAATATTCTGAGGAAGATGAACTTTTGGTTTGATTTGGGTGTTTATGAAAAGAGACTTAGTTTAGGGAATTTTTTACTTAAAAACAACTTATATAGTGACCCCAAAATTACCCGAAACGACCCCACTTTGATTGGATTTAAAAAGGAAATTACTTACTTGACCCTCACTTAAGTGACCACGCCCTGGTGCCACGAGGGGCCCTACAAGCCATGGTCCCATTCGTGAAGTTGGGGCAGTAGCTAGGCACTTGGAACCATAAGCTCACAAGCCCAAGGCATTCCCACGAGGGGGTCCACGAGCCGTGGTCAAGACAACTAGTCGTGGTCCCTCTCGTGGTCTTTGAGGCAGTAGCTATGCTACTTGGGGCCTTAAGATTAATTGCCCAAGGCATTCCCACGAGGGGCTCCACTAGTTGTGGTCCCTCTCGTGGACCTTGAGGTAGTAGCTAGGCCACTTTTTGGCTACTCCTCATTAGCCAAGGCAACTCCACAAGGCCTCCCACGAGCTGTGGTCAAGACCACTGGCCGTGGTGATGGCTATTAAGTTGGGGCAGTGTGCTCTAAAGTTTGGGCAGCCTTGGCTTGGACCCTTTGCGTTGGCACTTGCCCTTTGGCCTTGACTCTTGTAGCCGTCATTTCAACTCTAGATGGTCTACTAATCTATGAGGAGTCATTTTATGATTTTTAACCCTTACGTTTAGTTCTAGGTTAGCCTACTAGATTCTAGAGTGTAACATTATCTCCCCCTTGGGAACATTCGTCCTCGAATGACCAACTAGACACCCTACGGAATGTATGACTTAAGACTAGCAGCCCATAATGCATGCAATATCAAAATAATGCAAAATTCAAAGGAGGAAACATCAACTCCATCTCAAGACATAATCAATGCAACACAAGGAAGTAGAAGCTACATCCACAACCCATTATGCACAAAACTCATCATTTCACGTAATCATAAGAGGAACTACCTTCTCCAACTAAAACAAGCTGAACACGACATTATGGAGCCAACATGCCAGTTCATCAAAAGCATGTTCATCAAATCATCTCATGAAGTCAAATATGCAATTATCATACTAAAATGCACAATAATATGAGGAACATAGAACTCATGAAAACTCATTTTATACTAACTATGAATTCTCACAAGAACATGCATAACATAAGATAACCATGAAGAACACATAGCACACACAGGACTCCCAAAACACCAAACTCAAGAGAAACTACTTACCTCAAGCTTGGATTGGAATATAAGGAAAAAGATAAGGATAAGCGGGACTTCTTATTGTCCTCAGCCTCCCATGTAGCACTCTCAACTAAGTAATTCCTCTATAAAACCTTTACGGAAGTTATTTCCTTGTTTCTTAACCTTTTGACTTTCCGGTCTAAGATATCTATCAGAATCTCTTAAAATGAAAGGCTCTTATCAACTCCCAACCCTTCTAAGGGGATGATGGATAACGAATCACCAATACACTTCTTAAGCATAGAAACATGAAAGACCAGGTGAACCGGGGTTTACTCATTTGGCAAGTATAACTCATAGGCAACTTTCCCAACACGTTTCAATATTTGATATGGCCTACATACCAGGGACAAAACGTCCCTTTCTTGCCAAACCTCATCACACCCTTCATAGGTGATATTTTCAAATAGTCCCAATCATTAACTTCAAATTCTAGATCCCTCCTTCTAACATCGGCATAAGATTTTTGCCGACTATGGGCCGTCCTCAAGCTCTCTCTAATGAGTCAGACTTTCTGAATGGCATCATAAACTAGTTCGGGACCAATTAGAGCAATTTCACCTACTTAAAACCAACCAACGAAAGATCTACATCATCTACCATACAACTCTTCAAAATGAGCCAAGGCAATACTTAAGGGGTAACTATTGTTGTAGGCAAACTCTATTAACGGAAGATGGTCATCCCAATTACCTTTGAACTCTATAACACATGCCCTCAACATATCCTCTAAGGTTTGAATGGTGCGCTCCGCTTGACCATCCATTTGAGGGTGGAAAGCGGTACTAAGCTTCACATTAGTGCAAAGCCTTTTTTGGAATGACTTCCAAAAGTGTGAAGTAAATTAAGTACACCGATCTGAAATAATAGATAAAGGAACCCCATGCAACTTAACTATCTCTTTGATATACAATTTGGCATAGTCTTCTACCGAGAAAGACACCTTGACGGGAATTAAGTGGGCTGATTTTGTCATTCTATCCACAATGACCCAAATAGAATCATGTTGCCTTCGAGTACGAGGCAAACCCACTATAAAATCCATATTTACATCTTCCCACTTCCAAGTGGGAAGGTCTATATCTTAGGACAAACCTCCGTCACTTTGGTGCTCTACTTAACTTGTTGACAATTCAGACACTTGGCTAGAAAACCCGGTATATCTTTCTTCATCCCATTCCACCAATAGACTTCCTGTAGGTCACAGTACATCTTGGTGGCTCCCAAATGAATAGAATACCGCAAACCATGAGCTTCTTCTAGAATCTGCCCTCCCAAGCCATCAACATCTGGAACACACAACCGACCTTGGTACCTTAGCACCCTATTTTCCCCTTGGAAGAATGCCTCAACGGACTTCTTGAGTATCGATTCTCTCAACTCAACTAATATAGGATCAAGTTCTTGCTTAGACTTCACGTCTATCACAAAGGATGATTCGGAACCATTATGGACCATGACACCACCCTTGGTGGAATCCACTAGTTGAACACCTAGCCGAGCCAACCTATGCACAACATGAACCAATTCTTTATTTCCATCATCTACATGAGACACACTCCCCATGGATAATCGACAAAGGGAATCCGCTACAACATTAGCTTTGTCGGGGTGGTAAAGGACACTCATGTCATAATCCTTCAAGAGTTCTAACCACCTTCTTTGTCAAAGATTCAAGTCCTTTTGACTAAACACATATAAAAGACTCTTGTGATCGGTGAACACGTCAACATGCACCCCATATAGATAATGTCTCCATATTTTTAAAGCAAACACAACTGCCGTCGGATAATTCTTTTCATGGACCATGAGTTTCCTTGAAGCATAGGCAATCACTTTACCATGTTGCATAAGCACACATCCCAACCATACTCTAGAGGCGTCACAATACACAAAAATACCATCGGTACCCTCCGATAAGGTCAACACCGAAGCGAAAGTAAGTCTATCTTTAAACTCTTGAAAGCTTTTCTCACAAGCCTTCGACCACTCAAATTTAGCTTTCTTTTAAGTCAAAGCCGTCAACGGAAAAGCACTGGAGAAAAACCCTGCAACAAACCTCCTATAGTAACCGGCCAAACCCAAAAATCTCCTAATATCAGTAGGAGTTAGAGGTCTAGGCCAACTCTTGACCGCATCCGTCATCTTAGGATCTATCTCAATACCCTAGCTCGACAGAATATGACAAAGAAAGGCTATGGACTTTATCCAAAAATCACATTTACTAAACTTTGCATACAATTGGTGATCCTTAAGGATCTGCAATACAATCCTCAAATGGTTCATGTGGTCATTTTCACTCCTCCAATTGATCAAAATATCATCGATGAATACGATCACAAATATATCACGGTAGTGGCTAAACACCTTATTCATTAGATCCATGAATGTCGTCGGGACATTAGTTAGACCAAAGGAGAATTTTCGCACGACATTCTTCTTCAATCGAGTCGGACACACCCGTCACAAACCGACTCATCTCATCCCTCGGATTCGACACCAAAGATGGAGCATACTTGGACAATTTAGTGAATTTTAGAGAATATTCTTGAACACTTATACCTCCTTGGCAAAGGTTGATAAATTCTTCCACCTTAGCTTCCCTCTTCTCTCGGGGAAAGAACCTATCAAGGAATGATTTCTTGAACACCTCCCAATCTATGGGACCCGCTCCTACCGGCCTATTCCTCTTACATTGAGTATACCATACTTGGGCCACATTCTTCAATTGGTAGGTGGCTAGCTCCGCTTTCTCTACTGAAGTCACCCCCATGGCATTTATTATCTTGTAAACGTCTTCCACAAATTCTTGAGGATCTTCTCCCACTTTGGAACCAAGAAATACAGGAGGGTTCATCCTTGCAAAATCCCTCAATCTAAAATCCATGGAATTTGTATTAGGGTTCACATGGGCCCCAACATCCCTATTTGCTTGACCCTTCATAGTTTGAGCCAATGTTAGAAAAGCCGACCTAATTTCCATAGCCCTTATAGCTGGGGGATCAATCGGAGCTTGATTACCTTGATGAACTTGAGGACCTTGGGGAGGAATTCCCTAATTCACACTCTCCTCTTCCATCCTTCTTGCATTCGCCGTTCATGTATTCATGTCTTGAAGACACAAGAGAAAGGTTAGAAAATGGACTTTATAGAGTTAAACTCTATGGCACGACTTAAGAGTAATGAAAGAAGTGAAATTTCCTAAACATCATATAGCCTCTTATTCATAAATGTGGCGCGCTTCACATTCATGAACAACCGGCCCCTACACTTATAGAAAAATGTAGAAAATATGGGTTACTACAAAATTGAACTAAGTATGGTAGCCATGCATAAAAATTCTTAAAACATGCTAACAGGGACATTTTAGTTGAAACCATGCACTTTATCAACTTTTAAGAATAATCATGCACATTAGCGTAAATACATAAGTCAAACCATTTCATAAGCAACCCTAAACTATAGTTGTTCAATGCATAGATAAGATCCCATTATCCTATCTAATACTAAATACCACTTTTAGGCCACCATGTTAATGCATATCATACCTTGACCTTATCCATAGACAATACTTATAGACAAGGAAACATTCATGTTCATAACTTGTAACAAGAAAAGCCACTCTTAGCAATAATCCATATCATACATGCATAAATTCATATATCTTCATAGCATAAGAAAACCACACCATAACTCCTTTCAAAGCCTACTTGTGCAATGCATGAGTTAAGTCCCATACCCCCACTCACACTAAGTAGAGCTCATTGAGAAGTCATAAGTATAGTTCATGTTCATGTTCTTATCATAATTCATATTCTTGTCATGTAGAGAAATAGCCTTAACCGACATAGACGATGTGAGCTACATGGAATCCGGTGTCATGCCCCCACACCGAAAAGTGGTGTCCTACTTGCCCCAGCACTACAACAAAAAGGCTTATTAAAGACCAAAATATAGTGACAAGTTATAAATATTGTCCTAAAATGTACTTATAAGGATGATATTATTTATTAGTCTCTATTTGACTAAATTATTTTCTGAAAATAAAATAACTGGTCCCTGAATGAAAGTTTTCAGCGGGAACCAAAACTAAAAGACTAAAAGGCTCTAAAAAAATTCTCTCTCTATAGTAATAACCTAAAGCCCCAAAATCATTGTCTCTCTCCAGCAAAATGAAAAATCATTGAAGTATCCTCTGTGTTTTCTCTCTTTCTCTATGAAGTAGTCTTCCAATTTCCTAAATCTTGAAAGTTGAAGGCATTATTGGCAGAAAAATCTCCTAATTTTTGAAGCTTGAAGGCATCTCCCTCTTCTTCTTTGTCGGTATAATCTTCCATTTTTCTTTCTGATGATTGAATATTATGTGATTGGGCTCTTATAGATCGTCATTGTTTTGTTAGCATCGAATATGATAGTTTTGTAGGTAAGGTTGAGGGTCAAAGAGGAGATAATTGAGAGTTTATTTAAGGACTTTCTCTGTTAGGGTTGCATAATTGCTAGGGCTGCCAAGAATTTTTTGTAAGGCTAGCATTGCAAATTTTTTTCTATTAGGTGATGAATTAGTTGAATATTTTTACCATTAGTGTCTTTAATTTCAGTACCCAGTTTATATGCTTTGATTTTGAATGGTTCTTTTTATTGTATTACCATTGTATTCAATTTTTAAGTATAATCTGACAGTAAAAAGATTAGACGAGAAAAAAACAAAATTGTTAATGAGCTTTATTAAAGCATCTGAATTTTTTTATTTGTCTATGAGTAGTTTGAGGATTAGAAGAGAAAGAAACAAAATTGTTAATGAGCTTTGTTAAAGCATCTGAAATATTTAGTAGCATTCTAGTTTAATTCTACTTTCTCTTTTTCAATTTTTTGCAATTTCTTGAACAACATTGACTCGAAACTAGCTGACAATCTTTTCTTTAAGCCAATATTGTGAATATCAAGTTATTTTGTGATCTATACAGTTTTCATGAGTTGAATAGTTGAGTCTAGAATCCTTGAGCAAAATGCACTTTAAGAGAGTTGTTGAGAAGTAGTAGTATTATTAATTACTATGAGTGAAATTGATTTCTCTCAACACTCTATTGGTTGAAGTTCGTAAAATTTAGTTTGAGTGACTTCTATTTCAACTTACTTTTGATCAATTTAGTGTATTTTTTTATTGGATTAAAGTTAAGTTATCCCAAGAACTTTAAAAGTATTTGTGTCATATAATGTACTTCATAGTAGTTACCTTTTTTTTGGTGTTTCAAATGTTGTTTGAATTGTTCTTTTCTTATAAAACTATGTTGCATAATGGTTTCTAAAGTTAATACTTGTGGTGCATATTTGAAATCTTAAGCTACTTGGAAATTCATGGTTATTTGTCATTGTTGTTTTGTGGTTCTTGATTTCAATTAGATTCTAAATGTTTACTGAAATTGCTTGGATCCTCATGTAGTTTGATAAAAAAAAATGTTGGAGAAGTGGCTGATGATATTAGCATTGTGAAACATGAAAAAGGTCATTAGTTTACGTGGATGAAAAATTAAACTTTAGATCCATTAAGTTTAACTCGTAGTGTGTAGTGTTCTTAACTATTCTGATTGAGTTGGAATGTTTTTCATAGCTCATTGTAGCCTTGAAACATAAATTTATGAATAATATTTTAGCATATTGTCATAAATAGATCTAATATGAAAGAATTTAATAAATCAACAAATCAATATTGTTTCGTCATTGTTTTTCTTGATGAATCTAGACATGTCATCTTTATTTGAAGTTCACTAGTAGGTTTAGGATTATGCATTTGTTAAGGCCTTTGAGTTTTATTATATATAGAAACACATATTCAATTAAAAGAAAAAGATGTTATTAGTTCATTTTACATATATTTTTTTTTATCATTAGGATGATTTGACATGTTTAATAGAAACTAATGTTCATCTTAGTAAATTTGTTATCATAAATTATTATTCATCTAACTCTTCTATATAATCAAAGGTTCTGGCACCGAGTAAGCAATGGATGCAAGTTGTTGATGATCGACTTAATGAGGCCTACTCTATCGGGCTAGAAATTTTTTTGAATTATGCTTTTCAAAGAACAAGACAAATGTATGAAATACGATGTCCGTGTGTCAAATGTTGTAATACCACATTAGGAACACGTAAGACAGTCAGAACACACTTGAAAGTATATGGAATAATTAAAAATTATACCTTTTGGTATCATCATGGGGAAGTCTTAGGTGAGCCAGAATCAGAATGTGAAGATAGAGATGACAATGAAGTAGAAAATTGTGAAAATGAGGATGAAATATGTGAAATTTTAAGAGATTTCTATCCTAATCATTATGGACACACTGCAGATGTTGATTGTAATGATTCACATGAAGAGGAACCAAATGTTGAAGCAAAAAAGTTTTATAGCCTATTGGAAGACTTTGAGAAGCCACTTTATCAAGGTTCAAAATTTTCAAAACTTTCAACTTTGATTAAGTTGCTTCACATAAAAAGTATGGGTCGTTGGAGTAATGAGTCATTTACAATGTTGTTATAAATGTTAAAAGAGGAGTTGTTGCCAGATGAAACCAATTTGCCAAATACATATTATGGGGCAAAGAAGGTAATTCGGAATCTTGGGCTTTCCTATGAAAGGATTGATGCTTGTAGAAATAATTGCATGTTATATTGGAAGGAGGATAAATTACTTGATTCTTGTAAAGTTTGTGGCAATTCCAGATGGAAAGTCAATAAATGTAGCGGGGAAGAAAAGAACAAAAAGGGTAAAAAAAAATAGCATCAGAGATTTTACGTTATTTTCCATTAAAGCCTAGGCTTCAAAGGTTATTTATGTCTTTAAAGACATCTTCTCTAATGACATGGCATCATGATGAAAGAGTTGATGATGGAATAATAAGGCACCCAGCTGATTCAATGGCATGGAAATCATTTGATGAACTTCATCCTTCATTTGCAGCCAAACCTCGTAATGTTTTACTTGGACTTGCGAGTGATGGTTTTCAACCATTACGGAATGCATAAAACTTATATAGCATTTTGCCGGTGGTACTTATTCCTTATAACTTACCACCTTAGTTGTGTATGAAGCAAGAAAACTTTATAATGTCCATGCTTATTCCTTGTCCAGATGGTCCAGGTGATGCAATTGACATATATCTTCAACCCTTAATAGAAGAATTGAAGGAATTATGGGATATTGGTATTGAGACCTTTGATGCATCAACCAAACAGAATTTTAAGCTACATGTTTCTTTGTTATGGACCATCAATGACTTTTCAGCATATGAAAATTTATCTGGATAGAGTACCAAAGGAAAATTGGCATGCCCATGTTGCAACAAAGATACTTCCTCAATCAGATTGGCCAATTGTAAGAAACAATGTTTTATGGGTCATCGACGTTATCTTCCTCTTAATCATAAATGGAGGAATGATAAGAAGTCATTTGATGGTACAGAAGAGAAAAGACTCCCACCCAAAAAACGTTCTGTTATTGAAATTCTTCATCAAGTTCATGATCTTGAAGGGTTGCAGTTAACAAAGGAACCAAAGAAACGAATCAAAATATCACATGATAGTCGAAAAGATAATTGGAACAAGAAGAGTATCTTTTTTGAACTTCCATATTGGGAGTCTCTTTTGTTGCGACATAATTTGGATGTTATGCATATTGAGAAAATTCTATGTGACAATATTTTGGGGACAATTATGAATGCCAAAGAAAAGACCAAGGACACTATTAAAACTCGGCTAGATTTGAAAGAAATGAATATAAGGCCGGAGTTGCATCCTATCCAGAAAGATGAAAAATATGAAGTTCCAACAGCATGTTACACCTTATCTCCACATGAAAATCACAATTTTTGCTTGTTTTTGAAGAATTTAAATGTTCCAGATGGATTTTCATCCAATATTTCTCAGCGTGTTAACTTGAAAGATCACAAAATTTCTGGTTTAAAGAGTCATGATTGTCATGTTCTTCTCCAACATTTACTTCCTCTTGTACTACCTGGTATGTTGTCCAAATAAGTGTGTGAACCACTAATTTAATTGTCTTTATTTTTTAATATGGTTGGATCTAAGTTATTAAGTATTGATGACTTGGAGCAGGTTGAGGCTCAAATTCCTATAACTCTTTGCAAGTTAGAAAAGGTATTTCCTCCTTCATTTTTTGATGTCATGGTGCACTTGCCTATACACTTAGCTAATGAAGCTATGCTTGGTGGACATGTCCAGTATCGATGGATGTATCCCATAGAACGATGGTTATATTTTTTTAAATCTCTCATTGGTAATAGGGCTTGGCCAGAAGGCTGTATTGCAGAGGGTTACATTCTAATTGAATGTATGAATTTATGTTCAAGATATCTGCATACAATTGACACAATATTTAATAGGCCAGAACGGAACTATGATGGTGGTCTGAAAAAATCTGATGGAGGATTATCTCTATTTTGTTAATCTAGAAAAACATTGGGGGCTCCAAAATAGAGTGATCTTGAAGAAAATGAATTAGAGCAAGCACATATATACATACTGAAGAATTGTGATGAAGTTCTACCATTTCTAGAGTATGATTTTTTTCTACATATCATACTTCATTGCCTTGTTTCTTTAGGATTATTTTTTTTGTATGACATGTGTGGTTCAATTTAAATTTGTAGAGAGTTTGCACAAATTCATGTAGATTCTACTCAACACTTGTCTAATGATGAATGGAACAGACAATTTATTGAATGGTTTCAAGATAAGGTGAGTAATATATACACATAAAATTTGGAAATCTAATATTGAGTTACTCATTTAGAAGTGATCAATTTTATTTTGTTGATAGGTTGCACAATTACTAAATATGTATTACATGATAATGGTTACATTGTCAATGGATATAGATTCCATGCAGAAGATTATGATAAAAATTTAAGGACTCAAAATTATGGTGTGCTTGTCGTTGGTGTAACTGATAAACATAGTGAGAACATTGATTATTTTGGAGTTTTAACCGATGTTCTTGAATTGCAATTCACGGGTAGAAAAGTTGTTAGTTTGAATGCAAATGGTTTGATGCATAAGATATGACAAAAGGAGTGAAAATAGATGAGTATAGCATTGTAAGTGTAAATTGAGGGCGATTTCTGAAAATAAATAATCCTTTTGTATTAGTTGATCAAGCCTCTCATGTATTATATGCAAATGATAATTCCAATAGAGGTTGGTGTGTGGCGAGAAAGGTACGATCTCGTGATTCCTATGAAATTGTGCAACAAAAGGACAATGAATTTGAAGATTTAGAAAATTCTTCACAAAATAAACGAAAAAGAATGATTGAGGTGAAGTATCTCCTTAAGCTTTAGCATATTCATTACTATACATTTTTATATATGATTTTTGTTAGTACATTATTTTTATAGTGTGTTAATTTTTTGTGATAAGTATATGATTTTTAAAATGTTTTTTCATTTTTTTTGTTAACACATCATCTTTGTTTTTTGGTAGGTTTGATATGAAACCATCAAAGGATGAAAATGAGGTGACATCTAGTGTGAAAGCTACTACCAAATATGCATATGCGGATAAATTTCGGCTAAATTATGCCGTAAAGACTCTATAATTTTTTAAGATTGATTGAGCATTTTTATATTCAAAATATTCTTGTATTCTATACATTTTGATTTCATGTATAGTAAAAATAGTTGCAGCTGTACTGGGACTAGAATGTAGATATGCTTGTTCCATTTCTGATATTGCTTTATCAAAATGATATAATGCCTTTTTATGCCTCTAGGCTCTTTTTCTTATACTATGCAAAGATCTTTGAATAAATTTCATTTTTATGTTGAAAGCATGAAATTAACATTTATTTGTAGATATATCATGGAGTTTTCAATTTATATGTTTTTATTCCCTATAGGTAGTAAGTAAATCATTTATGTCTAAGTGTATTGAAGTAAGCATAATATAGTTTGTTCTGTAAAATAATAATATGAAATAGAAAGTTATGCGTGTATACCTTCCTTCATCTTTGTCGATGAATAGTCCTTATCACTATCGCAATAGTTCTCCCTTTAGGCTATGAACAATGTTTCACCCTAACGGCCTCAGTCTTGGCTACTTGTTACTGTTCCTCCCTAAGGCTGAAGATCACAACCTTCACTTAAGACTATTAATGGAGATTTAAGAAGAGAAGTATAAAAACCAAACTTTATTTCATATGACTATTTTACATGCAAATCATACTATTTTTACTAAATAATCACGACATAAAAGAAATACCTTTCCCTGACGGGAGAAGTTACTCCTCACTACTCATACTCTCAAAGGTACCTAACATTTTTCTTTCAAGTATTTTTCTCTCAGAAAATGTAGTCTGCCCATTTAAGTATGAAGTTCCTCTCCTTTTATAGATGGAAGGAGGGACTTATTACAAAATATAAGGTTTTAGGGACTTCCCTAAACTTCTACATATTTTCTCTTTCGTCCTTCACTGATTGAAGATTCTTTGTTGATAAGAGGAGGATAACTTGTTGATGGCCGACAAGATGTGACCTCTCTTTTTGACTTTGAGAAAAAGAAAAGATTCTTTTCTTTGTTGATATTTTTATGACGTAAGTGCTTACGTCTCTTGTTTTGTCTTTCATTCTGCAATTATTCTGATCCCGAATGATTATGATCTAGCATTTTACATGCTAACTTCCATGTGTCTTCCGTTGCTCCTAATCTGTGAAGCTCGATGTCAAGAATTCTATCTTTTAATTCTTTGATTTGGATTTTCCTTTGATTATCAAAACCCAATCTTGGCCTTGATCTTGGACTCGACAGTCTTCATTATAGAATCGTTTAAGAATAAAATATAATGCTTTTTTTCCTAAAGCTCGTCTAGTTTGAATCCACTTCTTGTTCAGATAAGGAAGTTTTTTGTCTACACCTGTGGATTTGACATTAAAATCTTTTATTTTTCAACCGTTATGTAGTTGAATGTTGGATAATAAGCCTGCAAATCTTTGCATTCCATAGAAATGCTGTAAAATCTGCAATAGACGCCATCTTCTTGGGCATAGGTTTTAACTGAATTGAACAGTTTTGATGGTAATTGCAATATTTCTTTTAGATCTTGTTTTGCATATACTCGATCTAAATATCCAAATTCAAATAATTGAGCTGTGAAACCTGGTGATCCATTTGGAAAGATTGATATTCTCGAAAACAAACTTGTTGTTCCTAAAACACCAAATGTTTCTCCACTTTCTTCAGGGAGATTGTATACATATCTTGTGAATGCAAGATACTCTTCTTCTCTAGGGTGCTGTTTACCAACCTAAAAAGAAGAAAACACTTTTGTTCCTAAAGGAACTTGGTTAGTTCTACTTTCTGGTTTCCCAGATATAGTTTTTTCAGCTTTTGCTGAGGATGAGCTCCTTCCTTCTTTTGAAGTAGAAGCTTCAATTGTTGCTCGGCTTTTTCCTTCATCTTTCGATGCAGGAATAGGCATATCCGTGCTTACCTTTGAGATGTTTTGGGCACTAGGTGCTAGTGGGACATGTCCTGCCACTTTGTTGGGATTAATATTCCCTTTTCGATTTGAATTCTGTTTTGGATATGTATCCAAATGTTCACATAAGAGTAAAAATTCTCTCATTTTTTCAGCTTGTGTAGTACTGAGATGATTTATTTCAGATTGTAAAATTCTAGCTTGTTCAGATAACTTTGAAATTTCATCTCTGATTTTGAATAGCCTTTGGCTTTTGTTGTCTATGGATTCATCTACCTCTTCCATTTTTTCATATATCCTGTTTACCAGGATTCTCGTCCAATTATCCATATTGGACATTTCTGGAGATAAAATCTGTAAGAAAATTGTCACTTCCTTTAATGTATTCTATTGTGAATGAATAAAAGGATAATAATACTTGCCATCGATGCAATCTTCTGTATTGTGGTTCAGAAGGAAGCTTGTTAAAAATTAGTCCTGACACCTGTGTATTATCAGTTCTAATAACAAATTGTTTTGGTAAAAGGAAAGTAGAAAATTTTCTAATTCCTCTGACAATGGCTAATAATTCCTTTTCATTTGTGGAATATTTTGTTTCAGCATCATTAAAAGTACCACTTGTGTACCTGCAAATTTCATTCAAATCGGTTTGCAATAATGCTCCCCAATGATAGTCAGATGCGTCTGTTTGTAAGACAAGATTATCATTGTCTTCTGGTAATCTAAGTTTAGGCAACTTAGCACATTCTTCTTTTAAGCTTTCAATACACCGTGTGTGTTCTTCTGTCCATCCAAGTCTATTGAATTTTCTTATTAATTTTTGTAATATATTCCATTTCTTGGCTAAATCCGGAATAAATTCTCCTGCGTAATTTAGACAACCCAGAAATTTTTGTATTTCTTGTTTTGTTGTTAATTTATCAGGAAATTCTATAATCTTTTCTGAGATGTGTGATTGGAGTTCAATTCCGTTTTTTGAAATAATCATTCCTAGGAATTCTATTTCATTTTTATTGATGTCAGCCTTTTTTTGACTTAACACAATTCCATTTTTTAAACAAATTTCTGAAAATTCTTTCAGATGTCTTAAATGTTCTTCGTAAGTTTTAGAACATATTAGAATGTCATCTCTATAGACAATTAGAAATTCTTTTTCTGAAAATATTTTATCCATTTTTCTTTGAAATATTTGTGGTGCATTTTTTAATCCAAAAGGCATGACCAACCACTCATAATGTCCGTTAGGAATACTGAAAGCAGTTAATTGAATGGAATATTCTGCTAATTTTATTTGCCAAAATCCACCTTTGCAGTCAAATTTTGAGAAATAGGTTTTTCCTTTTGCAAGGTTAATCAAATTATTCTTATTTGGGATGAAATATCTGTTGAATAAGCAGTTTTTATTTAGCTCTTTATAGTTTATTACCATACGAGATTTTCCTCTTTTTATTTCAGCATGGTTTCTTACCATAAATGTTGGGCTACTATGAGGACTTTTACTCAGTCTTATTAATTTTAAATTGAGCAATTCTTTAATTTGAATTCTAAATTCAATTTTGTCATCTTCATTATAGAGCATGGGTCTGACTCTAATAATTATGCTAGGGTCTTTTAAGGTTAAAGTTGCCCTTTCATGAATTTGTTCCCATTTTTCTAATGGATTTTCTCCATAAGATTTTTGTAAATTTTCTTTAATCTTTTCTAGAATAAGACATTTACAAGTAATATTTCTTAGATTTTCTAAGTATTTTCTTTTGAAATTTCCATTATCTTTTTCAAGATTGTAAGGATTTTGTTTTCTTGGGACTTTGATAAAATGTCCGCAAGGAGTTTTAAGGCTTATCATGTATAATGTTTGATGATAATCCTGAAATTGTTGTAGAAATCATTTCCTAATAATAAATTTGTTTCCAGTTTATCATAAGCAAACAATTTATTTATAGAAATAATATTTTATCCTAGGATTATTTCTACTTTCTCTTTATACTTAGAGAGCTTTTCTTTATCTCCTATGATTCCAATTATTGATATATTATTTTTATTTATGTCCCAATCTTTTATTAAGAAAGAATTTTCTAGACTTGCTTCAGATCCATTGTCTATTTGACAACATGATTTTAGTATCATAGAAAGTAATTTCTATAAAAATTGAAACTTTAAAAATAGTTTCCTTAGGTATTTATATTTTTGGTAAAAAACAAGTTTCACCTTTGTATGACATTTCTATACCATATTTACCTATATTGTAATCTTCCATACTATTTAGGAAAAGATTTCCTAAGATTAAATCCTGATCACTTTCATGATTTGTAATACAACAGGAAACTGTTATTCTTATAGTATCTAGCTGTATTGGTAGATCTACCATATTTTTACAACTAAAGTTATTTCCTTCAAAGGTTTTATAATTATATTGTTTTCCTTCGTATATTGACAATCCATCAGGTAAAATTCCTTTTACATGATTAGCTGTTGCTCCTGTTTGTATCAGGATTCCTTGATTTTTCCATTCTATTCCATTGAAGATTCTTCCTTTTATTCTAGTAATATTTGATATTTCTA
Source organism: Solanum lignicaule (assembly GCA_029582545.1). NCBI lineage: Eukaryota > Viridiplantae > Streptophyta > Magnoliopsida > Solanales > Solanaceae > Solanum > Solanum lignicaule. The sequence continues at coordinate 36,683 of JAJOOF010001375.1, read as the reverse complement.
GAGTCTTTGTAGAATATCTATTAGATATACTTTTTCTAATAGAATTTCTTCCATATTCTATCGAAAGTCTAGGGTTACTAGAACTTGCTATTTCTTGTGTTTTTCCAAACTGAATCTCATATTCGTCTGGAATTTGAGCTTGCTGAATTTCTGCTTCAATAATTCGTGCTATTCCTGCACATTCCTGATCGATTTCATTCATTTCCTTGTTTTTATAAACCTTACCATAATTTGAGTTTGTAACTATGTACAAAGCTTGATAATAGATACTCATTATATGATTACCTGGTTTAAATAGATCTTTTCTTTTGATCTGAAAATGAAAACTCAATGCATCATTAAAATCAGCATCTTTGAGTGAAATACAATATTTTGGATAATATTTGAAGAGAAGCTTTGTATAGGCTAGGTTTCCTTCTACTATACCAAGATTTCCTTCTCTTGCATTTATAAATCTTTCATCTGATAGATTTATGTCTATTGGACAATTAATTCCTTCTTTAAAAGTCGATTTGACTAATATTTGAATTCCTCCTAAATGAACATAATTCATTGTTTTTCCTTTCTTTTCAGGAATTTTCCAAAGGATTTGGTCTATCATAGGTTTTGTTAATAGGTTTAGTTTATGTTTACCTGTTGTTTGAGTAATTTCTATTACTTTTTCTATTTCCTGATATTCATGATAGGAAATTTTATCTCTTGCAAACATCCTTTGCATTCTACTTAATAAGTTATCTTCTGTTTTGAGATTGAGTTTTAATCATTGGATTTTTCTGAATATCTCTCCATCAAAGGTAGCTTTTAAAGCATATCCTCTGTGATCTTCTTCAGTTTCTAGGATTTGAACTGAATCTTCTTTTTCTTGGATTTCTTTACTCATTTAGTCAGTATCTTCAGAACTGGTTGAGTATTCTTCATAGATCTCATTAAAGAAATCTTCACTTTCTATCGATTTTATAGATTCTAAATCTGAATCTATTTCTATTCTGTCAACTTTTGAGATTTTCACTCTTCTTTTGTTACATTCGTAACCTTTATGGCCTTCTTCACCACAATTATAACATTTGCATTTTTCTGTGGGTTTTGATTTTGTAAATTCTATTTTCTTCCTATAATATTTTTTTCTAGAAATTTATTTTTGTTTAGAAAAATTCTTTCTTTTTATTAAACCCTTTTTAAGTTTTCTCTTTTTGTAAGGTTTTTCATTGTTGCACCCCATTGAGAAGCCGCATTAGTATCTAAACAATAAATTTGTGTATTTATTCTTTTTGCTTTTCTTTGTATGCTATGGGACATACATAATTGACCTAGTATATTTTTTAAGAAACTTATTCTTTGGCCAAGAGTATCTCCTTTTTTTTTATTTTCTTTATCATATTCTTCTCTGAAGTATTGGCCCAAAAGCCTGGCAATTTTTGATAGTATTTTTCAAGATAAGGTAACCTTTCTTTTCCACTATCAAATATTTTGTAATAATATTCTTCGAATTCACATGTGTATTCTTGAATATAACTCATTTTACATATTTGTAATTTTTCTAATTGTTCTTTAGCAATAGTTCTTATCATTTCTTTATTTTCTTTCGTACTTCCTTGTCCACCAAAGAATTCATTTGCTATATATTGCTTTAGTTTAGTTATACCTTCTTGTAAGGAATTTTTTAATCCTTCTAAGGTATCATTTTTAATTATTTTTTCTGCATCATCTGTTAGTCCAGAAAACCAATCATTTACTTTTCCAATAAAAGTATTTATCATGATGATGTATTTTTCTTCATCTGTGTAATTTCCTTTTCCTAATAAGAAATATAGGAGCATGTTTTGAGACCATAAGTCTAAACTATTTTCTGGATCTCTTTTACAATCGAGATCTAAAAATTGAGTTCCAATATCTCCTGTTGGGAGTCTATTTGGCATAAATTTTGATTTATCACTATTATGATAATTTTTATAAAATCATTATTCTTTTTTGCTTTATTTGCAAAAAAAAGTTCATCCTTTTCTGGCTCTTGCCATTCTTCTTTAATGGATTTGGATCCATCACCTCCTTCAAATTTTCCTTGGGGTCCTCCTATTTCCCCTTTATTCATAAATACCTTTATTTCTTGTTCTGAAAGATTAAGATCTTGCAATGCATATACTAGTTCATCTAGTTCATTCATTTTCTTTTAATTCTCTATCTGACTCAGAAGTTTTGTTTGTTGTTTCTAGAGTTGTTTCTCGATTTTCTTCTTCTTCTTCTGGATTTTCTTTTTGTTTTTCTAGAAACTTTTGGATTAGTATTTCATCCATACTTCCTTTTTGATAGGTATTCTTACTCGCAAGTTGTTTTGCTAATAATTCGTTTATATATATTTGACTAACTCGTTTGTCAACTTTTTCTGTTTTTTCTATAATGTTAGTTATTCTTCCTGGAAGATTTTCTTTTATAGAAATAATTTCTATTTTTATCATTCTTAACCTTAAAGTTTTTCTGTTTTTTCTATAGTGTTAGTTATTCTTCCTGGAAGATTTTCTTTTATAGAAATAATTTCTATTTCTATCATTCTTAACCTTAAAGTTATTTGTTTGTGACTTTCTATTAAGTCTTTTAACAATTCTGAGACTTCTTTTAGGCTCATTATTCTAAAAAATAATAATCAGAAGTATTCATATCATTTATATTTTCATCTGAATAATTATAATGTATTTCATATAATTCTTCTTCAAATTTCTTTCATGATTGGAATCACATGAGATAAAGAAAAGATCTCTAAGTCTAAAGCGAAAGTAGAAATAATCTTAGAATCAAAAATTGTTTTATAAATAAATTGTTTGCTTATGATAAATTGGAAACAGATTTATTATTAGAAAATGATTTTCTACAACAATTTCAGGATTATCATCAAACATTATACATGATAAGCCTTAAAACTCCTTGCGGACATTTTATCAAAGTCCCAAGAAAACAAAATCCTTACAATCTTGAAAAAGATAATGGAAATTTCAAAAGAAGATACTTAGAAAATCTAAGAAATATTACTTGTAAATGTCTTAATCTAGAAAAGATTAAAGAAAATTTACAAAAATCTTATGGAGAAAATCCATTAGAAAAATGGGAACAAAATCATGAAAGGGCAACTTTAACCTTAAAAGACCCTGCATAATTATTAGAGTCAGACCCATGCTCTATAATGAAGATGAAAAAATTGAATTTAGAATTCAAACTAAAGAATTGCTCAATTTAAAATTAATAAGAATGAGTAAAAGTCCTCATAGTAGCCCAGCATTTATGGTAAGAAACCATGCTGAAATAAAAAGAAGAAAAACTCGTATGGTAATATACTATAAAGAACTAAATAAAAACTGCTTATTCGACAGATATTTTATCCCAAATAAGAATAATCTGATTAACCTTGCAAAAGGAAAAACCTATTTCTCAAAATTTGACTGCAACAGTGGATTTTGGCAAATAAAATTAGCAGAAAATTCCATTCAATTAACAGCTTTCAGTACTACTAACGGACATTATGAGTGGTTGGTCATGCCTTTTGGATTAAAAAATGCACCACAAATATTTCAAAGAAAAATGGATAAAATATTTTCAGAAAAAGAATTTCTAATTGTCTATATAGATGACATTCTAATATGTTCTAAAACTTACGAAGAACATTTAAGACATCTGAAAGAATTTTCAGAAATTTGTTTAAAAAATGGAAATGTGTTAAGTCAAAAAAAGGCTGACATCAATAAAAATGAAATAGAATTCCTACGAATGATTATTTCAAAAAATGGAATTGAACTCCAATCACACCTCTCAAAAAAGATTATAGAATTTCCTGATAAATTAACAACAAAACAAGAAATACAAAAATTTCTGGGTTGTCTAAATTATGCAGGAGAATTTATTCCGGATTTAGCCAAGAAACGAAATATATTACAAAAATTAATAAGAAAATCCAATAGACTTGGATGGACAGAAGAACACACACAGTGTATTAAAAGCTTAAAAGAAGAATGTGCTAAGTTGCCTAAACTTAGATTACCAGAAGACAATGATAATCTTGTCTTACAAACAGACGCATCTGACTATCATTGGGGAGCATTATTGCAAACCGATTTGAATGAAATTTGCAAGTACATAAGTGGTACTTTCAATGATGCCGAAACAAAATATTCCACAAATGAAAAGGAATTATTAGCCATTGTCAGAGGAATTAGAAAATTTTCTACTTTCCTTTACCAAAACAATTTGTTATTAGAACTGATAATACACAGGTGTCAGGACTAATTTTTAACAAGCTTCCTTCTGAACCACAATACAGAAGATTGCATCGATGGCAAGTATTATTATCCGTTTATTCATTCACAGTAGAATACATTAAAAGAGGTGACAATTTTCTTGCAGATTTTATCTCCAGAAATGTCCAATATGGACAATCGGACGAGAATCCTGGTAAACAGGATATATGAAAAAATGGAAGAGGTAGATGAATCCATAGACAACAAAAGCCAAAGGCTATTCAAAATCAGAGATGAACTTTCAAAGTTATCTGAACAAGCTAGAAGTTTACAATCTGAAATAAATCAGCTCAGTACTATACAAGCTGAAAAAATGAGAGAATTTTTACTCTTATGTGAACATTTGGATACATATCCAAAACAGAATTCAAATCTAAAAGGGAATATTAATCCCAATAAAGTGGCAGGAGATGTCCCACTAGCACCTAGTGCCCAAAACATCTCAAAGGTAAGCACGGATATGCCTATTCCTGCATCGAAAGATGAAGGAAAAAGTCGAGCAACAATTGAAGCTTCTACTTCAAAAGAAGGAAGGAGCTCATCCTCAGCAAAAGCTGAAAAACCTATATCTGGGAAACCAGAAAGCAGAACTAACCAAGTTCCTTTAGGAACAAAAGTGTTTTCTTCTTTTCAGGTTGGTAAACAGCACCCTAAAGAAGAAGAGTATCTTGCATTCACAAGATATGTATACAATTTCCCTGAAGAAAGTGGAGAAACATTTGGTGTTTTAGGAACAACAAGTTTGTTTCCGAGAATATCAATCTTTCCAAATGGATCACCGGGTTTCACAGCTCAATTATTTGAATTTGGATATTTAGATCGAGTATATGCAAAACAAGATCTAAAAGAAATATCGCAATTACCATCAATACTGTTAAATTCAGTTAAAAACTATGCCCAAGGAGATGGCGTCTAATGCAGATTTTACAGCATTTCTATGGAATGCAAAGATTTGCAGGCTTATTATCCAACACTCAACTACATAACAGTTGAAAAAATAAAATATTTTAATGTCAAAGCCACAGGTGTAGACAAAAAACTTCCTCATCTGAACAAGAAGTGGATTCAAACTAGACGAGCTTTAGGAATAAAAGAATTATATGTTATTCTTAAATGATTCTATAATGAAGACTGTCGTGTCCTAGATTAAGACCGAGATTGGGTTTTGATAACCAAAGGAAAATCCAAATCAAAAGAATTAAAAGATAGAATTCTTGACATCGAGCTTCACAGATTAGGAGCAACGGAAGAGACATGGAAGTTAGCATGTAAAATGCTAGATCATAATCATTCGGGATCAGAATAATTGCAGAATGAAAGACAAAACAAGAGACGTAAGCACTTACGTCATAAAAATATCAACAAAGAAAAGAATCTTTTCTTTTTCTCAAAGTCAAAAAGAGAGGTCACATCTTGTCGGCCATCAACAAGTTATCTTCATCTTATCAACAAAGAATCTTCAATCAGTGAAGGACGAAAGAGAAAATATGTATTAGTTTAGGGAAGTCCCTAAAAACTTATATTTTGTAATAAGTCCGTCCTTCCATCTATAAAAGGAGAGGAACTTCATACTCAAAAAGGCAGACTACTTTTTCTGAGAGAAAAACACTTGAAAGAAAAATGTTAGGTACCTTTGAGAGTATGAGTAGTGAGTAGTAACTTCTTCCGTCAGGGAAAGGTATTTCTTTTATGTCGTCAGTATTTAGTAAAAATAGTATGGTTTGCATGTAAAATAGTCATATGAAATAAAGTTTGGTTTTTATACTTCTCTTCTTAAAACTCCATTATTAGCCTTAAGTGAAGGTTGTGATCTTCAGCCTTAGCGAGGAACAGTAACAAGTAGCCAAGACTGAGGTCGTTAGGGTGAAACACTGTTCATAGCCTAAAGGGAGAACTATTGCGATAGTTATAAGGACTATTCATCGACAAAGAAGAAGGAAGGTATACACACATAACTTTCTATTTCATATTATTATTTTACAGAAAAAACAATATTATGCTTACTTCAATACACTTAGACATAAATGATTTACTTAGTACCTATAGGGAATAAAAATATATAAATTGAAAACTCCATGATATATCTACAAATAAATGTTAATTTCATGCTTTCAGCATAAAAATGAAATTTAATTTTTTTCTTTTCCAGAATTGAATTTAATTTAATTCAAGTACTTTTACTGATACAATTTCTTGCATAAGGATTTTTTCAAGGATTGCGAACAATGAATAAAAAGTTTTTGGCTATTGAGAAAGAGCATATGCAAACTGATGTTGCATTTTCTTTTTCTATTGATAATGTTATGGAGTCCACCCCAACATTTGAAACAAGTCTGATTTCTTTAATTTTTTTCTTTTCCGAATTTAATTTAATTCAAGTAATTTTACTGATATAATTTCTTGCATTAGGTTTCTCTCAAAGATGGAGAACAACAGATAAAACTGCTTTTGCTCATGAGAAGAGAGTTTGCATTCTGATATTCCAATTTCTCCTATTGCTCAAGTTAAACTATCTGCCCAAACAGCTGAAACAAGTATGCTTTCATTTCTGATATCTATTTAATCACAAGTTTATCATATGTACAATATTTTCTACCATTTATAAATTATGTAAATGTAGGTTCATGTGCTACTGGAATGGATAAAAAGGTTCGAGGAAGTAACAAGTGCAAAGAAGTTGCATCGCTTGATATTGGACAAAAGCTAAAAGCGACATTTTACAATAATCGAACAGTTGGGAAGAATAGTAATCTATTTTCGAGGCACTTGGGAAAAATAGTTTGTGATCGTAATATATGTCTGTTGGGAGTATCATCATGGAAACACATTAAGGAGGAAAAGCTAAATCACATGTGGGTTGTTGTTAAGGTAATTGGATTAAATATTTCAATTTCTTCTTGGGCTACTCTCTTCTTCATACAATTCTCGATGCTTAATTAGTGTGCTCCTTCCTATTTCAATTTTAAATTGTTTCTCCCATATCATTTTACATACTAAGACTGTGACTAATCTGAGCTTTGTTAGAGCTAAGGAATTGATGGTTAGCTTAAACAAAATACAAGTTGTTCCTGTGATTATAGCAGATGTGAACCTATGTTTGATACATTATAGGATAAATTTGATAGCGATGACATGAATAGTCATCGAGATCATGGTTTGGGATGGATGAAAGAGTTATGGAATAAATGGAGAGGTCAATTGCATGCAAACTATGTAAAGGGTAAGCCTATACAAGAGGCTCTTAAGAATATGCTTAAGTGGGTAGAAAAGAAGCAATGGGAGTGGTTGGTAAAAGAACATTTTACTTCAAAAGATTTTCAGGTTTGACATATTACCTAATTATGTAATTTTGTTTCATACTATGATCTCATTTTGATAATTTATTTATAACATTTGAATTTAATGTTGTTAGCCAAATATAGGCGAGAAGCAAAAGAGACGTAATAAATAGAGCTAAGCTAAAGATGCATCATTATATTGGTAGCAAGCCCATTAGAGAGATTATTTATCAAAAGGTGTTATCATCAAATATTTTTTTGTTTTAATGTTGATGAACCGTTCTTCGACATGTTTACTTTTATGTAAAGGGCAGAAAAGATGGCAATCCACTAGATTTGGCAACTATCTTTTACGAGACTCGCAAGAAGAATAACACACTTGTTGATTCTGAAACAATCGAGAAGCATGTGCTTTTGGTTAATTGAATATGTTCTTAACATTTAGTTATTTGTACATGTTCTTAATATTTAGTTATTATAGGATCTGAAAAAAATCTCCTCTATACACTTTGTAGGCTCAAATTCAAGAATTGATGGAGTCTGAACCATCACTTTCTAGCATAGAAATTGTTGAGAAATGCTTTGGACCTCAAAATCGTAGTCATGTATTTGACTTTGGGGGTGGAGTAAAAGCAAGAGATTTGAAAGGTGGGCTTCCTTAAAAGCTGAATTGTTGGTTGAGCTACGTTCAACTCAAAAAGAAAATCAGTCTTTGAAGGATTGCATATCTAACTTTCAAAATGAGATGAAAGAACTGAAGCAATTGAAAGAATTTTTTTTTAGCGCAACACTTTAATTTTCAGCCTCCAATACAAGAGAATGACTATGCGGATACTTCATGATACCATGTGAGTAAAAACTTACCTGAAACATCATTTTATTGTGATGGTTCTGCATAGCGAAGCTATTAGTTGTTGGTTGTTTTATCGTAAAATATATTTATGTGTGTTGATAAATATTACTCCCTCTGTCCTAATTTATGTGACACATTTTGGATTTCGAAATTCAAACAAGTCTATCTTTGACAGTAAGTTTTTCATATATCTTTTAATTATTTTGAATTATCAATTATTGAGACTTATAATACTTTTTATGTAGTTTACAAATATATAAATTTCATTTTAAAAATTTTTAAGATTCCATGAGTAAATTCTCGGTCAAACTTAAACTGTTTGACTCTCAAAAAGCGAAATATGTCACATAAATTGGGACAGAGGTAGTATAAAAGTAGTTGAATGATTATGCGTGCTATAACAGTTTCCTGTAAAATTAAAGTGGTTGACATACTGCATACTATGATTTCGATCTTACATCTTAAGGTTTCTGTTGGGTCGTTCAGAGTGGCTTCGAGTAAGGTGTGAGTACATTGTCCTAGTTGTATCTGTGAGAGTGAAAATGTAATCGTATACTGTACATATAGTGGTTCCTGTTTTCGTGTATACCTTTAGACTTCCCCTGTTGTTTAGAACATGTACAATGTAACTCTATATTTTTTCAGCACACTAACTCCTGATAAAATTTTGCAGAGAAAAAGGGACTTTTGACTATTTAAGGATTTTCAAATGAGGACTAGAAACTCATTTAGAACATGTAAGATTCTTCTATTCCAGCTCTTCTCTACTCCTGTGATAAAAAGTTTATGCTCTGCCATGTAGTTATAAAATCGAAAAGTCTTCGGACCCTTTCGATCATGTTCCTCCATTTTTACTAAGTGGACACTGATCTGAAAAGTGGGGTTCCACGATTACTCCCTCAATGTTTGGCCATTGTTGAACTCATTCAGCACTAACAATCTGTCACTTGGTGCTGCAGCATTTTTGAATCTGTCACTTGGTGCTGCAGCATTGTTGATCACTGGTTCTAAGTCACCCCATAAGGCCCTCTTGTAGTTCAATTTTGTGTAACCCATACACTGCTCCAAAGTAAAATCCAGTATTAGATTTTATTCTAGTACAATATCCAAAGATAAACTGTTGGTGCACAACATCAACTCTAAAGTCAATGATAGAGTAGTCCCGTAATACCCAAATCCTTCCCCTCCGATCAATATTGTAGTTCGCAGCCCATCTCCATTTATCCCCAAGCTTCTTTATGATTTTTGGTGCACTCTCTTCTTTGACTTTGTTTTCTAATATAGTTAATAGAATAAAATTATTTTCTCTACAAAATGCCTTCATCTCCTTATGCTTAGACACTTGATTAGTGCCTCTTACATTACATGCTATGATGCTCATTAAAATTGAGTTTTATGTTGCGCTACTCCTCCTCCACATCGTTTTCCATGTACCCCAATATCCTGCATTATTTTCCTATGAGTTACCTGTGTAGCAGCTTGTGTAATTGTGTGAATGAATTAGATGTCTCCAGTCCCCTATCCATGTTCATACCCACGCTCGTCGAATAGTCCCTATCATTTGATAAAGCGTTACAATTTTAGTCCTACTTATAAACAAACAGAATGTCCTATGTTCTACATTAAGCAAACAAAATGTCCTACCGAATGTCTTCAGTATTTATGCTTAGTTATACATGTAGATGTATTCCTACAGGTGGTCTGAGTTGAGTGGGAAGAGGAGAATGAAGGTTACTCTATTGTATTCCATAGAGTAATATTCGTTTAGTTTATTTAGAAATTGTTATTTGATTTAATCACACCTTTCTGTTTACTTTTATATATAGGTATTCTAAATGAAAGTTTAAATTCTTAGATTTTGGATGCTGAAAATTTGCAGAAACCCGATGTTAAACAACATGTAGATTGACCATTTTTTGCTAGAAAGGTGAAGGCAAGTATGGATTATATATAGTTTAAGGATAGTATATGATTTTTTGCTAAGGATTCATGATCACAATATTGTTACTAGCCTACATCATTGATGTATAGTGAGATGACTTATACTCACCTTATTTTGTAATTACATTATATATTATATATGAAAGTGACAACTTTATATTGATGATCATATTTTCTTGGTGCAAATTAAATGTGATCTAAGGACTAGATTGTTAGTCCTTATTCCTTTGGGTAGGAAATTTTTAATGGTTGTGAAATGATTTATGGACCACCTTCAAAATGATCCCGAAATGATTTAGGGATCAGCTTAAAAGATTTCATAAATTGGACGAGCTAAAAACTGGTCGCAGACTCATTTACAGACCAGTTTCAAACTGGTCGCAAATTGATTTACAGACCATCTTCAAGCTAGTCACAAACTGATTTACAGACCAGCTTAGAAGTCGTCCCAAAATGATTATGGACCAGTTAGAAACTAGTCACAAAATGATATATGGACCGGTTGGTAACTAGTCGCAAAATGATTTAACGACCACAATTTCAATTTCAATAAGTGCAAAAAGGTACCAGATATATGGTCCCTAAAAGTATTTTAAGGACCAGTGCTATACTAGTCGCGAAAAAGAATCAGCGACCAGCCCGATAATCTCGTCTCTAAAGGTCCTTAGCCACCAGGGTATAAGGACAAGTGTAACTAATTGGTATTCACTCGGTGCTAAGCATAATTTCCCTTTAAATTCATGTTAAGTCTTTACTTAAGTGCATGTCTATTGAAGAATTCTCTAGCACACTAACCAACATGGTATCATGACAGCTCATAGATCCAATAGGTGAGAATAGCCTTTCAACCTTAGAACCATTAGTATGTGAGTAAACCTTTCACATCATGTTCATAGTGTGTTCATGAGGATAGCCTTTCAATCAACACAAATATATTATCATAGTCATAGACATTTCGTGCATAGTCATATGTAAGGGTATAGGGGAGAATGACCTTTCACCAATACCACAAGTACATCATAGTCATAATATCTTCACTCTCTAAGTGAATCATAAGCTCATACACAATTCTCATAAACATTCAACCCAAACATCTAGAATTTCTACATTGGATATGGAGAATATAATGATTCAATAAGCTCAATCAATATAGATATAATCTATTCACATGCTTCCGTAATCAATCAACCCACATCATGAAATCACAATTTAGCAATATAGGGGATTCATGGGTTCTTGGGGGGATTTCATCATAAATCAACCATTGAAAACGTTTTAGAAAGGAACCCATGACTTAGATTGAAACCCTAGATTTTTGGGAAAATTGAAAGCTTTTAAATCTAGTTTTAAAGGGACTCTATGGGATGAAGCTACCCTTAGATGGAAAGCCACCATACCTTGATAAAGAATCTTCAAAGATTTTGAGGAAGAAGCCTTGAATTCACCAAACCCTAGCTCCAATTCTACTCTTCTTCTTCTTGGAGTTTCAGAGAGAGAAATGTTGTGAGGAAGATAAACTTTTGGTTTGATTTGGGTGTTTATGAAAAATGACTTAGTTTAGGGAATTTTGACTTAAAAACAACTTATATAGTGATCCCAAAATTACCCAAAACGACCCCACTTTTATTGGACTTAAAAAGGAAATTACTTATTTGACCATCACTTAAGTGACCACGCCCATGTGCCACGAGGGGACCCACGAGTCGTGGTCATGATCACGAGCCATGGTCCCACTTGTGAGGTTAGGGCAGTAGCTAAGTACTTGGTGCGATAAGCTCACAAGCCCAAGGCATTCCCACGAGGGGCTCCACGAGCCGTGGTCAAGACCACTGGACGTGGTCCCTCTCGTGGTCCTTAAGGCAGTAGCTATTCTACTTGGGGCCTTAAGCTCACTTGCCCAAGGCATTCCCACGAGAGGCTCCACGAGCCGTGGTCAAGACCACTGGTCATGGTTCCTCTCGTGGACTTTGAGGCAATAGCTAGGCCACTTTGTGGCTACTCCTCATTGACCAAGGAAACTCCATGAGGCCTCCCACGAGCCATGGTGATGGCCGTGAAATTGGGGCAGTGTGCTCCAAGGTTGGGGAAGCCTTGGTTTGGCCCTTTTGCCTTGGCACTGGCCCTTTGGCCTTGACTCTTGTAGCCCTCATTTCAACTCTAGATGGTCTACTAATCTTTGAGGAATCATTTTATGATTTTTTACCCTTACCTTTAGCTCTAGCATAGCCTACTAGATTCCGGAGTGTTACAAAGTCAATCTCAAGTCCTGCCACAAATGCTGCCAACATCACAGCCCTGTCCCAAGTAACCACGTTGTTCTCCTGAGTAGGGGACAGTCTGGTACGCACAATGGCTAGTGAAGCTCAAATTTGCCTTTCTGATAGGCAAGGTAGTATTGTGCACCCACTCGGTATGCTTCTCCTCATCGGTAATATGTCGGGCCATCCAATGGAGTAAACTCTCTCTTTTATCGGCATCCCTCTGAAATGCCCCACTCTGAACCATGCTCATCTTGTAGTCATACTCTACTGAATTAATTGGTAAAGTATGGTCTGGGCCATAAATGAACCGGCGGATAGTGGTCTCGCAGCTATCAACGGAAAAGTGCTACACCAAGGTAGCCAGAAGTAGGGGCTGAGCTATTGGCTTAGTCTTTTTAGAAATAGAGTTACGGACACTGGCGGTGTAGGAGGCATACACCTCTCAGGCCATCTCCTCGCTTAATTTCCCCGGACTTCGTGCCATCCACTCACACTTGTGCTTCTTGAATAGCCCCTCAATAGTGGGAACAGTGTGGAGGCTACCTGTAAGTACCCGATGCTCCTCAGTAATGGTCGAGGTCTGCCTCATTTTCCCATTCTAATTATGCCCATCATAGTATATCTGGAACTGTCCCTCGACACACCACATGTTTCTCTTAGTGCTAAGCATAGCTGGGTACATGGGTATGCCCATTGGGTCATGAGCCTGTCTAGATCTAGTGGCATCAGAAGCTGAGGCTGGTGTTAAGCTGGAACTAGAGTCGGACTGTGACTCTGAGTCGAAATATGACTCCTCAGCATGTTGGGCCCCTTCTTCAGACTGGGGGGCAACTATGGGGGTGTTAGAAGAGGGATGCTCCTCATCAGATATGACTGTTTGCTTATTCCGATGTCTAGTGGTGAAAGGGGTAGTGAGGGGGCAACCGACTTTGACTTGCCTCTTCTGGTTTAAACGGGTGCCTCTTTTGGAGCCATGGTACTTGTGGAAGACTAGTTAGTACCAAAACAAGTCAAAAAGAACCACAGAGTAATTTTAGAACACCTTTAGGACATACACAAAATTTTAAAAAAATTAAGACAATGACTATTTTTGTGAACTACGGTGGGTACCTACGGCCCGTTGATGGATTGACGGGTTGTGGGTCCCCTTCGTAGGTCAGTAGGTCCCTTTTTGGTTCTCTGAAGATGGAACCACGAATGTGCAGAATGATCCGTTGATGGAACGACGGACCGTAGCCCACACCAGGGTTCACAACTTAGTAAAATAATAGTGGGAAGGTCAGTCACAGACCACGACCTACGGTCCGTCGGTTGTCACCATGTACCAGAACTGTGCCAGGCATTGTGATTCCAACTTTTCATTAAACACTTTAAACTTAACAATCAACAACCAATCTAAGTATAAACATGCATTTCAACATATTGTGTGGTAGTTCAGCATTCTTAGGGTTTCGATTATGAAAATTTTTATTATCAATTCAAAAACAACGAACCCCTAAGTAAAAACTTCTAACTAGACCCAACAAAGCCAATTATTCAAGTTAAACTTACAACACACTCACACACCATCTTTCCAAGGGTAGGATCTACACTAGTTTTCAACAAATATAACAAACCATTAACTACCCAAGGTCAAGTTTGACTTAGTGACTTCACAATTATAACAATGAGACATTCAAAGTTTCGATGAAATCAATTACCTTACAAGTAACCCAAGTCGATGAGTGTGTATTACAACAGATTCTTCTTTTAACTCTAACAAGCTTGATACAGAACCCGGACCATGGATGCTTGGTGAAAATGGAGAGCTTGGGAGAAGATGGCAGGTATGGTATTGGGAATGAAATAGAAATGGAAGGAGAGGATTATATGGGTGTAATGGGGGAATTAAATGGATGAAAATGGGGTAAGTGGAAGGTTTGAAACTGTTGGTGAAAGGAGAGAAATGGGGAGTGTTTTAAAATGAAGGGGTTTTTATTTAACTGGGGTCCGGGTCGGGTCAACAGTAACCCTAATCTAGACCCAAAAAACCCCATCGACGGTCCGTGAGTCGACCTACAGTCCTTCGATGGGGACCTTGTTTCACTCCAACACTTACAAAAATCAGAAACATACCTAGGATCTACGAATGCCATTCACGGTCCGTGGATGGACCAACGAACCATCGATGGAACCCGTAGACCGATGCATCAGCCTATTTTATGTAGATTTTGCCTTTTCATCCCTATTGATCTACGGATGCCATCCACTTCCTTTTTCTTACATTTTCTGGACACTTTTTAGACACAGACCCTATTTTATCTATAACTAGCCAACACTTAAACGAAAAATTAATAAACAACTATCTAGAAAGGTAGAAATTTAAGAACATTCCCTATATCGACAAGAAAAACTCCTATAGTTGGCTAGAATTTACATCTTGGGATGCCTCCCAAGCAGTGCTTGATTTAACGTCGCGGTACGATGCAGACACCTTAGTTACTCAGACTTCACTAAGATCTCATTCATCTACAACTTCATTGATACTCTCAGACTTTCCCAAGTAGATTTTTATCATCTGACTGTTCACCTTGAACCTTATTCCTTCCTTGTTCTCGAGTTCAACTGCTCCATGTCGAAACACTTGGGTTACTTTAAATAGCCCGGTCAAGTTGGACTTGATCTTGCTAGGAAACAAATGCAACCTTGAGTTAATTAAGAGCACCAAATCACCAGCAACAAATTCACGCTTATCGATTTTCTGATCATGGTACTTCTTCGTCTTCTCCTTGTACAAGACTGAAATTTTGTATGCTTTTAGGCGAAACTCATCAAACATATTCATGACATTTATTCTTTGACTCGATGCGGCGCCCCAATCCGAATTCAACTTCTTTAGTGCACATATTGCTTTATGCTCTAGCTCTACATACAAATGACATGACTTCCCATATACAAGTTGGTAGGGGGACATACATATGAGAGTCTTGATGTAACACTTCGGAAACTAGTAGGCTAAACTAGAGCTAATCATGAGGGTTAGATTCGTAAATGTACCTCCCCGTACCTAAAAATATAGGATTTCTTGTTAAAACATCAAGGTACGACCCCAAGGACCAACCATGGGTCCTTGAGGAAAACCCTTAGAAACTGCTTGGTAGTGACCCACACCTCATGGGTCAGCCCACACCCCGTGGATGAGGGGTCGTGGGTCATGGCATCAGAAATAGGCTCTAGTAAATCCACCCATGGTTCACTAGCACACCACATGGGTCCATCCACCGACCGTGGTCGTGGGTCGTGGGTGGTCACCTGTGATCTGTTTTGAGAAATTAGTTAGGGGCACTTTGGGGTTTTTCAGAATTAGTTAGTTATTAAGTGACGTCATTTTATACTAAATTAGACTAACTATATAATGATTTAAGACCCCTAAATTAAGTCATCTTCCTCATAATTTCAAAATCCCAAATCAAAACCAACTCTTCACCAAAAATTCTCTCTCTAGAACTTCAAGGAAGAAGAAGAAGGAAGTTGGAGTTAGGGTTCAAGGAGCAAGCTTTTATACTCAAATTCATTGGATTTCATAGCTAAGGTATGGTAGCTCCTTATCCATGAATAGAATTCATCCATGGAGTCCCTTCCAAACTCAATTTCAAAGATAGAAATTCCCCAAAAGTTAGGGTTTGACTCCAAGTCATGGATTCCTTCAAAAAAATTTCTTATGATTTAATTAATTTGTATTATGATTGAATTGAGGATTTATTATGGTTTTATGTTGAAATCACCCAAGAATCCATGAAATACCCATATTCTCAATTTATGACCTTGTGATGTGGGTGAATTGATGAAAGAAGGATATTATGAGATTATTCTTGTAGTAATTGAGTTATTTGAATCATTTTATTGTCCATGTCTAATGTGTTAATTCTAGATGTGTTGATTGAACGTGATATTTGATCCTTGAAGGGTAAAGTATGAGAATCATGCATGATTAGGAGATTTATGTAAATGCTTTAACAATACTTTGAGAGTAAAGTGATTATGATTATGATCTAGTTTTTGTGTTGTTGAAAGGTTGTCCTCATATGCACACCTATGTATGAATTTGCTATTATGTGAAAGGTTTTCTCACAATATGATGATTCTAAGGTTGAAAGGCTATTCTCACCTATTGAATCTATGAGCTATCTTATGAATTATATTGGATTGAGTGTCAAGGCATTCTTCCATGAATATGAACTTAAGTCAATACTTAATATGTACTCTGTGGGATAAATGCTTAGCACCGAGTGGATACTGAATATGAGATGGAAGCTCCCCCTTTAGAAATGGAGGGTTTCTAGAAACGATCTCTTGAGATGGAATCTCCCCCGCTAGAAAGGGCGAGTTTCTAGTAGCAATCTCCTTATCCCATAAACTATGTGCCCCCATAGATTATTTAGCTAGTGGATCCACCTAAGCTAAGAGTATGGTTCTACCTTAGGCAAGTAGGACAACCATTTTCGGCGTGGGTAATACCGGATTCCATGTTAAGCTCACATGGTCTATGTCGATAAAGGCTTATTCCCACTATGACAACAATATGAATAAGAATATGAATTATGAACCATGGCTACTCAAGAAACTTTACTTAGTATGGGTGGGATTATGGGATCTTATTCATGCATTGGACAAGTATTCTTTGAGGGTACTTATGGTATGTTTCTCTTATGATATGATGATTTATGCAATGAATATGCTTATTACTTATGCTTTTTCATTATCTTCAAATGATGCTTTAACTTAGTAAATTGCATGCATTTAACTAAAATTTCCCTTTTAGCATGTCTTCAAGGTTTTTATGCATGGCTATCATACTTAGTGCATTTTTGTACTAACCCATATTTTCCTACTTTTTCCCCAAGTGTAGGGTCTGGTTCTCAAGGTGGTCCTCATTGTGGCTAAAGCTTGGATTTGCTCATTTCTCCTAGCCTGTTGGTGATTCCACATGATTCAAGGACGGATGTTTTCACTTAGTAGTTTCATTCTTGTATTTATTTTTCGGACTATGTTGTATGGGATGTGTCCCTATTGATTCAAGTATTGTGATAGATGTCTCTATTGAGACAAGTCTAGACATCCGCTTTCCTTTATGAAAATTTTGGACTTAAATCAGGTTGCTGATCACTTGTCCAGACTAGAGAAGGAATTTATGATCAAGCTAGAGGATGGAGTTGAGATTAATGATGCATTCCCTGATTCTTCATATCTATTTCCAACCATTTTGGCTTGAAACGAAACTCAAACCTATCAAGTCCAGCAAATAGCTCATCATACTCATCAATACCATCACTGTCAAAATTCATCATCACCGCTGCTAGCACATCAGCACCTAGCCTTTCCTCAATGGATACCTCAGATTCTTTCCCCAAACTGTGATTCACCACGTGTAACAACCCAGGGGTATACCCTAGAAGTAACACGGCGTACTTGACCCCGAAGGGGTCTCATACAAGCCCTTAGCAATCATGAACATAAGATAATAGAAAATACGGAAAATTTAAAACTTTTTACAATAGAAGTCATTTTCATAAAAGCAAGCGGAAGTTTTTCTAAATTTTATCTCAAACCATCTAATACAACTTTAGAATAAACTCTTGGGACACAGCCTATACAATAGTCTCACAACATGAAATAAAAAAATAAGGAAAAAGTGGGTTTTGTCCTCGTAGCTATGAGGACTCACCAACATCTTCAACTCCTTGCAACTTCTAGAAATCTATCTCCAAGAGTAGAACTCAATCTCCAAACCCTACATTTGATTAGAATGTAGGCAAAGTATGCGTTAGTACAAAATGTACCAACTATGATAGCTAGCACAACATCATAAGAGCATAAGACAAGGGTTAGTCAATATAAGACATAATCCAAAATCATATGAAATACTTCATGAAACATAAGTCATAGGCATAAGAGATAATATCATAATTATAATAAGCAAAGACTCCAACATAAGCATCATATAAGCATAATTTGACTCTTAGTCATCTACACCATAATAGAACCACTCTCAAGTAACCTCAAAAGCATACATGTGCAAAGCATGAATAGCATCCCATAATACCACACATGCCAAGTATCCCTTTTTGGTCATCTTAATCATAGTCTATATGCATGGTCAAGTCTTGAACAAATACTACACATGACATTGATTTTAGAAGATCAATTAGAATTCCTCAATTCCACCTCTCATGGCATAAACCCACATAATATCACATTCATCAAGTAGACTAG
Organism: Solanum lignicaule; assembly: GCA_029582545.1. Classification (NCBI taxonomy): domain Eukaryota; kingdom Viridiplantae; phylum Streptophyta; class Magnoliopsida; order Solanales; family Solanaceae; genus Solanum; species Solanum lignicaule. Next base: position 17,818 of record JAJOOF010001375.1, on the reverse strand, counting down.
GGTTTACCATAGAAATCACATAAATTCATCATAATATCATAATTAAATGCTAATACAATCATAATTAGGTGTTATCCACTAGATTGGAATCATACCTAAACTCTACCCACAATGTAGAAGGAAACCCTAGCTAGATTGGGTTTTTGACTTCACAATTGGGGGAAAACCTAGGGGCCACTATGGGTGGAAGAACCCATAGATGATTAAGCTAACATACCTTTAATCAAAGCCCTAATCAAGCTCTCATCAATGGAGGAAAATCTTCCCTCTTCTCTTCTCTTCTTCTTCTTCTTCTTCACTTCTAGAGAGAGAATTTTTGGAGAGAATTTTGCGGTTCTTAGATCAATGAGTTAATGAATTAGTTTAGGGGTCTTATTAAGCTTATATAGGTGGTTAAATAACTAAATAACCGACTTCCCTTAACCCCTAATTAATTACTAACTTAATCCCTAAGTCCTCTAACTAAAACTAAACTAAGAAACCTGCTTAACCTACGACTCCACCACCTACGGATTGTGGGTGGAGTCACGGAGCATACTGCACCCTTCGTGGGTGTGGTCAGTGGCCTAAAGTTGCAGGCCAACACAGACCTTGACCCACGACCCCAACCCACAGGGCGTGGGTCCGCCTACGGTCAGTAGGTGCCAAGCGTGGGTGGCTGCAAATTTGACATCTGTTTGGGCTGTTTTGAGGTCCTCCTTAAGGACCCCTTGGGTGGTCCTTGGGGGGTCGTACCTTGACGCCCTAACCCTTAAACCTCCATTCTATGTATGGGAATCATTTTTACGAATTTTAAATCCTCATACTACACTCCAAAACTCGTACCAAAAAGCTCTAGAACTCTCTAGTTCAACTTACTAGTTTCTGGGGCATTACACCACGGATATTGATTTAAGATCACTTTCATGCTTCTTAGATCTACAGATGTTGAAAGTTACCTTCTCATTTTTTAATCGAAACTTCATCTGCCCTCTTTCCATATCAACCAAGGCACGCAGTAGCATGAAATGGTCTCCCTAAGCTGATGGAAACCTCAAAATCAACCTCACAATCTAATATCACAAAATCCGCCGAAAAAATGAATGACTCTACTTTCACAAGGACACTTGCAACACTCCAATGGTCCTGTTTACAGTTCTATCAAACATAAGTAAATGCATCACAGTCAGTTTTGGAGCTCCTAAACCCAACTTCTTATAGATTGATAATGGCATCAAATTAATGCTGGCCCCAAATCACACAAGGCCTTCTCTAAGTGCAATATATTAATGGTACAAGGAATAGTGAAAGCTCCAGGATCCTCTTTCTTCTGCACAAGTGACCTAGTAGCAATAGCACTTCAATGTTACAACCTCTCATCATTTTCAAAACTTACCGCCCTCTTTTTGGTCACCAACTCTTTCATGAATTTAGCATACCCAGGCATTTGTTCCAAATCTTCTATCAATGGGACATTTATGGATAGTTGCTTCAACATAGCTATGAACCTGCAGTATTTCCCTCTTTATTCCTTTTCAACAATCTCTTTGGGAATGGAGGTGGAGTTCTAGGCATGGGAACAACTTTTTGGGTCACCTCAGCTTCCTTTTCTGTATAAACTTTCGTATCTTTATTAACCTCAGTTTCACCCTCATCTTTTTCTATCACTCTTTCAACCTCAGACGGCATGGGAGGATCAATGGTCTAGTTTCCTCCGTGAGTAGTGATTACCTTACAATGCCAATCATTTTTTGCATTCTGGATGGTGTTGCTAGGAAGTGTGCCAAGCTGACGTGGGTTCATAGTAGTGGACAACTGACTAAACTGTTGCTCGAGTTGCTTTATTGATACTGCGTGAGCATCTACCTTCTGACCAATCCCAGATAAATCATTACTTATCTCTTTTAAATTTTCATCTGTCGCATCAAACCTCTTCCTCATCGTTTGCATCATATCCTCAATCCGAGTCACACTAGTACCACCCTCTCTATTACCAGGTGGAACATAGGACCCAACTCTCTCATTCATGTTGCCATAGTTGTTGCGGTTGTAGTTGTTATCACGATTGTAGTTCCCATCCCAGACATAGTTTCCCTCTCAGTTGTAATTGCCGTAATTCCGACCTTGGATTCCTTGACCTTGGCGCCAATTATCCAAATTGGAACCTTCGGCGTTGGTTCGGAAATCCCCCCCCCGGTGTGATCATTAACCAAATTCGCATCCTCTTCATAATAACATTCCTCAACTAGCGGCGGTGGAGGTCTAGTTAGATAATTTACCGCAATCACTTTTTCTACATTTCCACTCACATGTTTCAATACCAAGCCCAGTTCGGTCCTCATTTGAGCCATCTCTTCAAGCGTAAAATCAGGAAATACTAGACTAAGGTTCAACAATGTAGTTAGTTTAATCTAAAAGTCGTATTCCGCAGCAGCGGCGCCAAAATTTGATAGGCTCAAATTACACCTCCCTAAAGAAGCGTAAGCGATCGTTATTAATTAAAAAACCCAACTTGTAGATTGGAGTCGATCCCACGAGGAATATGGTTTAGACATAAACTTAACTCACAATTATCTCATTTTAGTCAAACTATTTCTAAGAAAAGTAAACATGGGGGTTTTGTAACTAAAGTCACAGATTGTTGATTTGAATCAATAAATAACAAGTACGCAAGATTCATAATTTGAGATATCAATATAAGATGGAAACTAGGGTATATGTGTTCCCCACAAGCACTTAACACAGTATTCATAATAATAGTAATCATATCCTAGTGTTGAACATGCAAGTCTGATAAGTTATGTATCGCTACATGATTAGCAATCTTAGTAGGAACTTTCACTCGCAACTTGGTAAATCTACGAGTGTGTGCTTTACTAACCCTTATCTGCACCCCAGATTAGTCATCGTGTCAACTTAGTTGGGTAGTAGCCTTGAGGTCAATTGATTAAAGTCAGACTATTAGATAGTAGCAAATCCTTAACTAAATCTTTGTTGTTTGATCATTTTCTCATTCGTTACCCATTTGGTAAGGCACGTAGGAACAAGGAAAGTTATAACGTTGTACACCACTAGAAAGACTTCTAAACGAAAAGATTAATAATACATGCATAAACATTATTCAAGAATTACATAGTTATTATTCATACGTTATAAATTGCTCATGGTTCCCACAACCTTAGTTGTGGATTTAGCTACTCATGCTTGAGAGTTCACAATTCATAATTAGGTTAAAAGAAATGATGAACTTACAGTTAGAATAGATGAAAACCTCAATCTTTAATTGAAATTCAAAGTCAAATTGTATAAACCAACTTCCAGAAATTAAATTGCTAAGCGTTTGCAAAATAATTCCAAAAGACCAAAATAAAAGTCTATAATTATGTCTAACTCCAAAAAATGGAAATAACACCTGATATTTATAGTGTTTAAATCGTAAACCAACTATGAAACAAAATAGGGAAAATTAGTCCAGGACGCGGTTTTGACTGACGGCAGGACCTACAGACCGTGGTTCGACCTACGATTCATGGGTCACCTCAGTGGTTCAGGTACTGGAACTCCATAGCTCTGATCTCATCGACGGATCTGCAGGACGGATCATCACTCGACCTATAGTCCGTCATTGGCACTCGTGGTTTCACACTTGGTCAGAATTCCCTGAACTTCACCTACGCCTCACCACTTACGGGCCATCGTTGGACCTACGGTCCGTCGTTGGCCTCGTCAGTAGCTACTTCTACTCTTTTCAATCCATCTTCAATCAACCCCTACCGAAACAATTTCTTGCAAAAGATTACATAAAAATAGTATATCTAATAACAAAATAGCTCAAGACACACATAAACTCCAAGTGAAATGCATCAAAAATACCGTAAACTCACGGTATATCAACCTTGCCGGGGTATAGAGCATCCTCAACTAAGTGGATCCACTAAGCTATACTTAAAAGCAATAAGGAATCATCTAAAAAGTATGATCCTTTACCTATGTTGGCATACATGGTTTAAAAGGATTTTAAGTTGTCCGAACTCATCCCCATATCGGTGCTCAATAGTACTCCCAATAATAAATATAACTCATGCTCATATGTTTAAAAACATAACTCTACCTCAATTTTATATAATTTCTCAAAAGATTCTCTTAAAAGAGATAGTACTCAAACCCTCCTCATGAACCCATTTGGAAATCAAAATTTCCTCTCGTTTTAACTGTAAAAGTGTTTACACTTAGGAATACTTAGTTCCCTTATATTCTTAATCAATGCATACTTGAAAACTCTTTCTCAAAACTCATCTTTACATCTTCAAAAAAACTCAGTTTAAAACTCATAATTGTTTTCACAAACTTCTCAAAACATGTAACTCAAAATGGGGTTCATGTTGAAATATAGACATGAACGAAACAACTCAAGGGCCTCAATGACCTCATAGAACTCAATACTCAGAACTCAAGAACTCAGGGACTCAAGAACTAGAAACTCAAAAGTAAATGATACTACTCCTCTTAAGAATATTCAATTCATAGAGTTCATGCAGAGTTAGGGGCATGAAAAACTTGACTCAAGGATCTCAATAACAATGCAGACTCGTGAATACAACTCTTCTCATTCGCATGCTCTTTTACTCAAGACTTAGTTCAAGTCATAATTAATTGTAGAAGACTTCTCAAAATGACTCAAAGGACTCCCTCGAACTTTACTCTTAATTCTACCTTGAATTTGAAATGTGAATTCAAGAGTTATGACTAGTATATATATAGGATCTCTCATGATTATGGAGTTTTAGATAGTTAAAATTAAGAAGAGAGCGAAGACATGATTTAAAAGAACTCAGGCGGATTGAAAGATGGAAAAGAAATGGGGGCAGGCGACCCTAGCACATTCCTGGTGCAGGGCGCCAGTCGCTAAACTCATGAAGGACATTCTTGGCGCACAACAGGCACTCTTCCCCATCCCCTCTGGCGATATGGGGGCGCGCTACCCCAGCCCCTCTGGCACTATGGGGGAGTGTTGACCCAGCCCAAGCCCAGAAACTCGACAAACTTTCTAACTCAATTTACGTATGTATGTCCTCTAGAATCAAATGATTTCCTCCAAATTCTCCTAGATTCATAATCCAAACACCATTCCAATGAAAAACCACACAAAACTCTATCAAGAACCACACTAATTCGTAACTTATCCTTGATCTTTATCGATAAGTTACTCTCAGCAAAAATCTTGAAAAAATCATAAGATTGCAGAGGGGCTTGAGTGAAACCCGTGAGTGAGTTTAAGTATTGAGTTTCGAAAGAATGCACTCTTATTCATATGAACTGTGCGTTCAAGCTAAAAGTGAGATGTATTCTCTTCTCTAAACCTTGTTCTAATTGAGACCCTTATGAGGAAGTGTGTTTTAGATCTTCTGTAGTATTTCCACCCGAAAAGATAATATGAGTATGAGATTATAAGTACTAGTAGAAAAGTACCCAAAGTTAGAATAATGGATGCAGTGATTCAGTAATCTAAGAAAGGGAGATACTAATCAGTAATCTAAGATTTTTGCTGAGAGTAACTCTTATTTAGGATATTCTCTAACCGACAACTATCACTATGAGCTACGTGATGATACATCATCTCGCCCGCGCTGCTAGAACTTTCTTATACCTTGTCGGGGTATAGAACATCCTCAACTAAGTGGATCCACCAAGCTATGCTTAAAAGCAATAAGGAATTATGTAAAAAGTATGATCATTTACCCATCTTGGCATACATGGTTTATTAGGATTTTAAGTTGTCAGAACCCATCCCCATATCGATGCTCAATACTTCTCCCAATAATATATATAACTCGTGCTCACATATTTAAAAACATAACTCTTCTTCAATATGAGATAATTACTCAAAATATTCTCTTAAAAGAGATAGTACTCAAAAACTCCTCATGAACTCATTTGGAAATCAATGTTGCCTCTCGTTTTAAATGTAAAAGTGTTTACACTTGGGAATACTTAGTTACCTTATAATCTTAGTCAATGCATACATGAAATTTCTTTCTCACAACTCATCTTTACTTCTTTAAAAAAATCAGTTTAAAACTCATAATTGGTTTTCTAAGACTTCTCAAAACATGTAACTCAAAATGGGGTTCACGTTGAAATATAGACATGAATGAAACAACTCAAGGACCTCAATGACCACATAGAACTCAATATTTAGAACGCAAGAACTCACAAACTCAAGGACACCAAAAATTGGAACTCAGAGCTCAATGATACTACTCTTCTAAAGAATATTCAATTCATAGAGTTCATGCAGAGTTATGGGCATGAAAAACTCGACTCAAGGATCTCAATAAAAATGTAAACTCGTGAATACAACTCTTCTCATTCTCATACTATTTTACTCAAGACTTAGTTCAAGTCATAAGTAATTGTAGAAGACTTCTCAAAATAACTCAAAGGACTCCCTCGAACTTTACTCTTAACTCTACCTTGAATTTGAAATCTAAATTCAAGAGTTCTGATTATAATATATATAGGATCTCTCATGAATAATCGAGTTTTAGATAGTTAAAATTAGGAAGAGAGCAAGGACACGATTTAAAAGAACTCCAACGAAAGAAAGACGTAAGAGAAACGGGGGCAAGCGACCCTATTGCATTCCTAGCGTAGGGCGCCGAACCCTAAACTCCTGAAGGCCATTCCTAGCGCATTACAGGCGTGCTGCCCCAGCCCCTCTGGTGCCATGGTGGCGTATTACCCCAGCCCATCTGGCTCTATTGGGGAGCATTGCCCCAACCCGAGCCTAGAAACCTCACAAACTTTTCAACTCAATTTCAAGCCCTGTCTCCTCTAGAATCGAATGTGTCACAACCCGAACCTACACCCCGGACATGACACGGCGTACAAGACTCTGAAAAGTCTCATACAAGCCTCATAGCAAGTCATCACATAAGATAATAATTTTATATAGTGCGGAATTTAAAAACCTTTCTTTACAATCAAAGTCATTTTTCATAAAAGCAAGCAAAAGTCTTTCTATACTTTGTCTCAAACCATCTACAACACTTTGAATAAAACTATGGGACATATACCATGCAAAAGCTCTAAACATAAAGTAAAAGACATAAGGGGAATAATGGGTTTTGTCCTCGAAACTATGAGGACTCACCAAATCTTCAACTCCAAGCTCCTTAGAAACCCATCTTCCTAGAATAGAACATCAAGTCTCCACACCCTACACTTTTGTAAAAATGAAGAAATATGGGTTAGCACATTTATTGTACTAAGTATGATAGCCATGCAAAAATCTTGCTTAAAACGGACATTTTGGTTGAAAACCATGCATTATGCCAATTTTGAGAAACATCATGAACTTTAGTATAAAAGACATAAGATACAAACATAATCAATATATAAGCCATTTCCAACACATTAGAACATTCACCTTAAGTAACCCTAAGCTATACTTTGTGCAATGTATGAATAGCGTCCCATACCACCATCCACACTAAGTACAACTTTAAGGCCACCAAAAGTGAACTTACCATTCTTTCTTTTCATCTTTAGACAATACTCATAAGACATAAGAATATTCACCATGTTAGTCATTGTGACACATTAGGACCATCATCTAGGGCAACCCTGAGTCATACTTGTGCAATGTATGAATAGAATCCCATACTACTACTCACACTAAGTACTCTTTTGAAGCCACCATAGACAAGGAACATTCATATTCAATAAGTCATGACAAGGAAAGTAACTCATAATACAATCCAAGTAAAGCATGCATGATAACATTAAGCATTTAGGTCAACATTTTTCCTTAGCTTCCTTTTGAGCACATTCTTTCATTATATATTAAGACATTAGAGAAACACACCATAGCCTCTATTAAAGCCTATTCGTACAATGCATGGATGGCATCCCATACTACCACCCACACTTCATAGAACTTCTTGAGTAACCATAGTACCTAACTCATATCCTTGATCATAAACCATAATAACATAAAGGAACTATAACGACCTGAAACCATCATTATTTAGGAGAAACAAAATTCGAGAAAAGTTGGGCCTTTTTCCCGCCACAGCGGGCCAGATACAACTAGGGCAGCGGTGCCAGGGAGGGATAGGCGAGGCAGAATGTAAATTATGAGAAATCATATTTTCTCCATCTTTCTAAAATACCTAAATAAGTCGTAAAACACCCTAGAAACCTTAGAAAAATTGCTCTAAGCTTGGGAAGGAAGAAGAAGGATATTTCTAGCGTGAGGATGGTAATATCTTGTGGATTCTTGGCCAAATTCACCGTCACGAAGCCCGGAAAACCAAAATCGAAGTCAAAACTCCGTGCAACTGCTTGGCGCCCAAGTAGGCTAGGTTTTATAATTGAGTAGTTTAAATCTGTAAATTAATGGTAGGGTTTATGCGTAGGCCTTCGTACACTGAATGATTTATGATCTAAACCATAGAAAGAAGACTTAGACGATGAATTAGGGCTGAGTATGGTCGAATTAGAGTTGCATGATGTACGTTAATGAATAATCCATTGTAGGTGATGGTTGGGATTCTATTATTGTGTGACGTATGGTTGTTCTTGCTTCATTATGATACATGTATGTATATGAATGTCTCATTATTGACTGCAATTGTTTAAATGAGATGGGTGAATTATAAAAGCCATGAAATCATGACCTAAATGTATGATCTTTGAAATATACTTTTGATTTTGACTGTGGCATGTTGAATGGATCGGTTGCCACATTCCGACATACTAACTTGGATCAGTTTCCACGTTTTGGCATAACTAACTTGATCGGTTGCCACGTTTCGGCATAATTAATTTGGATCGTTTGCCACGTTTCAGCATAAAAATTGGATCGGGTACCACGTTTCGGTATGGTAACTACTTGGGTTAGGGTTCGATGAGAGAACTAATTACTTGCTTAATTGTGTAGCTTGAGGGATGTGAAATGTGTTGTTGTTATTAATGCTAATGATATTGTATATGTTCCATATATACATGTGATTATATTATTGTATTGGCTTATATATGTTGCACTTAGTGGGTATAGGTTACGAAGGCGTATATTTGATTGTTCTTTGTGTTGAGCAGACTTGTTGGGTATAGTGGAAGGGTAAAGTGTTCAAGGGTGAGTAATGCATAGCAAGGGTTGTTCGTGTGTCGTAATGGCGAGAAGTAGAGGTAGTGTATGTGAGGAAATAGGCTTAGGTGGATTTCACCTTGGGGAAAGAGATTGGGTTTAGTGGTAAGGAAGTTTGACGTAGCGTACTATGTGACCATGGTTGAGTAATGTGATGAGGAAGTAAAGGTATGAAGTAAGCAGATAGTTGGAATGCTTGTGGGTGTCATTGGGGTTTCGTTAATGTGCTAGAACGGTTAGGCTATGATCAAGAACCTGGTAAGTAGGTTGATTGAGGAGTTGGTTTGTAATCAGAGTACTGGTGTAAATTGGAGGTATTTTAAAGAAAGGGTAAAGGTGGAGAAGCAAGTGGTCCATCGTATATTTCTACTAGTTGATTTTTTAATTTATGCAGCAGGCGTCGGGTTGACCGATGATGCCTGCCAGTACATGTCTTTGTGCTGATACTACTCTTGCTATGTCTTTTTGACATAGTCTGGATGCATGTTGGTGATGTTTCATTAGGTGAAGACGAAGAAATTCTCCAACATCTTCTATTCTTCCTTCTGCATGGTGGGTGTTGTGTCTTTTATTTATCTTTACTAGTTGTACTCTTAGTAGCTCTTATACCTATTTAGACTAGATCCATGGGAGTTGTTAGTTACTTTACAAGTGTTAATCAAAGAAGTATCTAAAGCTATTATTTATAAAACCATGTTATTTTATTTATCTCTGTTTTCTTAAATTTTTCGCATGTTTTAACTATTGGGGTATGAGGGTTCTCCTACTTAAGTATTAGAGTAGGTGCCCGCACAGCTCGGTGGGTTGGGTCGTGACAAGAACACACCATGACTACTCTCAAAGCCTACTTGTGAAATGCATGGATGGCATCCCATACTACCACCGACACTAACTAGTGCATTCTTGAGAGGACATAGTTCATTAACATTCTTTGTAGGGGTAAGCCTTAACCGACATAGACCATGTGAGCAATTCATGGAATCCCGATGTTACCCACAACGAATAAGGGATTCCTACTTGTCTAAGGTAGGACCGTTAACATTTATCTTAGGTGGATCCACTAGCTATAAACCTATTTGGGCACATAGTTATGGGATAGGGAGATTGCTACTAGATACCCCGCCTCAACTCACGGTTGGCATCCATCTCAATATGTTGCTACTAGATACCCCACCTCAACTCACGGATGAGAATCCATCTCTATTCATATCCACTCGGTGCTTAGCATTATTCCCCACAGAGTACTTAACATTCATTACTTTAGTTCATTATTATGGGATAAGAGATTCCTACTAGATACCCCGCCTCAACTCATGGATAAGTATCCATCTCAAACCCAACATTCATTTATTAGAGAGCTCATAGTTTCAAAGATGAGAATAGCCTTTCAACTAAGAATCCCCATATTGTGAGAAAGTCCTTTCACAACATGTCATTATCATTCATTAGTGTACAATTAAGAATAGCCTTTCAATCAACACATCATCATTAAGAAAATCAGAGAAACTTCCTTCATTATTCATTCATGAGTGTGTGTGTTTGTGAGAATATCCTTTTAACAATAACACAAATACATTCTAGACATAATCACATTACTTGCATTGAAATCATAAAGCATTTACATAACATCATAATCATACTTCAACCTTCATGAACTTGCCCTCCAAGGCTATGAATCACACTCAACCCTAACATTTAGAATACTACATTAATTACTTTACAAGTGTTAATCAAAGGAGTGTCTAAAGTTATTATTTATAAAACCATGTTATTTTATTTATCTCAGTTTTCTTTAATTTTCCGCATGTTTTAACTATTGGGATATGAGGGTTCTCCTACTTAGGTGTTTGAGTGGGTGTCCGAACAGCCCAGTGGGTTGTATCGTGACAAATTGGTATCAAAGCCTAGGCTACCGACTCCCAGTACAAGAGCAAAATGTGGACTAGACTCCTGCGGATTGGTGTGTTGATGTCCATATCTAATCTTTAGGAAGCTAGGAAACATTCTAGGAAGTTATTCCACTTATTCCATCCTTTCGTGCGAGTGTCGCTTGTGGTATGAATTGAATCCAATTGGTATCTCAACGAAATGAACTAGACGTCATTAATACGACTGAAGGACACCAACAAGTTAATTGGAACTAGGAAGGTTCCAATTGGTATCTAGCCTTAGGGGCAAAAAAGGGCATGGATGACCAGTAATGGTCATCTATGGAACGAACTAACTAATGAATTGAAATTGTATGTGCATTGTCTGTTCTGAACTTTTAATGCATACGTCTTGTTGGTTGAATTAACTGTAAATGTAAAGTTGAACTTGTTGAATGCGATTATGTGTACTATAAATCTGTGTCTGAACCTTATTATGTGTGATGTGTTGGCCAATTGGTGTAAATTATGCGAGTTGTAAATGTCGAGGTGTATCCTGTGGATGTATGAGTTGTGGTGTTGAATTAACGAGAATAAATTGGTTCGTGTATTATGGGTTTGACGGGAGGGTAGACCACGATAATCCTAGTTGTGAAGAATTATTCTAAAATTGCTAAGTAAAGTTGGGAACCTGGGTGAAATTTAGAAGATATAGAAAACCCCCAGAAAAATTATAGCAGAGGTTCTATTTCTATTTTTGCCGCTGGGGCGGGATTATTCCAGCAAGGGCGAGACCACCAGAGCGGGATAAGGTGAGGCAGAACCTCAGCATGTCTCCCCTATTTTTCCTAACCATAATTTCAGGCCCCGAATGGTATCCGAGCTCACCCCTATAAGTCAAATAGTGTTCAGCGACAGAGGCAACTAGATAGTAACACCTTAAGGTTAAAATAAGGCTGCGTACGCCAACAAAAACTAGCATCCATGTGCTTACAAAAAAACTTGGAAATCATAACATAAAATAGAGTGTCGTAAAAATTTACAATCCCAAGAGGAGTGAGAAAATCAACTCAAGAACCCTATGATCGAGAGGTGTCGGTGTCGGAATCTAACTCATCCGGGGGCACCAGGCCGATCATGGCCTCCTCCAGACTCAAAAACTGAATGTAATCCTCCTTCTCTGCTATAGGAATCTCCTACCTGGGAGCGATGCAGGTAAACATGAACTTCACTGTCTTCCAGAGCCGAATCATCAGACGGTCCCTCGTTAGGTTCTTCCTCCTCTCCTGGAGCAGCTAGAGTCGGAGTATCTCAAGCTCTAAGGCAGTGCTGGGGGGAACAAAACCGGTGAGAGTAATAGGGCACCACATCTTCTTCCTACAGTTGCCAAGTCCTCTTCTACCTGTGACGCTGAAAGTGGGGGACGAGTGTCATCGCTTCCCACCTCTTCCGACCCTGTGGCCGCCTCACTGCTGCTAGCTCTGCCAGTCCTCATGTTCTTCCACTTAGAAGTAGAACCTGCTCTAACCAAAAGAGGGTGAAGGGGGGGTCCATTGGAAGTACTTCATTGGCGTCAATAGGTGGCACTCCCACCCGCTTGCATAGAGCAGTAATAAGACCAGGGAGAAAGAACGCCTTCTTGTTACCTCGATAGAACATCTTCCAATCAGAGATAATATGTGCCCCCATATTTAGCGCTATACCATGTATGACACACGCTACCACCAAGGCCTGGGGAAAGGTCACATCGGTACGGTTGCCCGACCGGCGGATCCTCCTAGTCACCAAGTTTAGCCACATCTTAGCATCAGGTGACCAGTTCGTGCTAGTAATTCCCTCAACAGTAGCCCACTAAACCTACTCCCGGCGATTAGGCTCAACTAGAGTGTCTCTCAGCCACTCCAGGTCCATCTCCCTCAGCTTGGCCTCGTACCAAGTGTTCGAGACCTCTGGTACCTCAAGAGCTTCATTGATGGCAGTGGCGTTCAGAGGAATGTCAACTCCTTTGATACAGATGATGGGGTGAGAGTCATCCCATCGCACAGTAGGTAGGATGGCATAGAACTCCCTCACCCGAGTAGATCATGCATCTGGGGGAGCCTCAGTCAGTGGAGCCCATCCAAAATCCATCAGGTGAGCATAAAAAGCAGGCGCCTTCTCCTCTAGCTTGAGTAGCACAAAACTGCTCTCGCAGCAGAACCCCGTGTTGCGGTAGTCATGATGTCTTTCCCAACTCGCGACATCGTAGAACCGGATGAAGGGTAAGTTTTCTTCATTCTGACCTGCCATTAGAAAATCCTGTAAGAGTGATGAAAAATATTAAGCTAGAACACGATGGAAATAGACAATACAAAGGTTGAATGAGAAGAAAGGAAATTATGGGTTAAGGGATGCAAGCCACTGGTCTGGCATAGCCCGCCAGGGTGGGATTATGGAGGTCATCACAGCGGGATGAAGGTCGCAAGAGCAACCTTCATCTGGGAAGAACAACATACATGGTTATGGCATCTCTTCATCCCAAACTAAATATGTGCAATGTGTTGGCCAATTGGTGTAAATTGTTTGGGTTTGGGTTCCATGAGAGAACCAATGACTTGCTTAATTTTGTAGCTTGAGGGATGTGAAATGTGTTGTTGTTCTTCATGTTGATGATATTGTATATGTTCCATATATGCATGTGATTATATTGTTGTATTGGTTTATATATGTTGCACTTAGTGGGTATAGGTTATGAAGGCATATATTTGATTGTTCTTTGTGTTGAGCGGACTTGTTGGGTATAGTTGAAGGGTAAAGTGTTCAAGGGGTGAGTAATGGATAGCAAGGGTTGTTCGTGTGTTGTAATGGCGAGAAGTAGACGTAGTGTATGTGAGGAAATAGGCTTAGGTGCATTTTTCCTTAGGGAAAGAGACTTGGTTTAGTGGTGAGAAAGTTTGATGTAGTGTACTATGCGACCATGGTTGAGTAATGTGATGAGGCATTAAGGGTACGAAGTGAGCGGTTAGTTGGAATGCTTGTGGGTGTAATTGGGGTTTCGTTAATGTGTTAGAATGGCTAGTCTATGATCAAGAACCTGGTAAGTAGGTTGATTGAGGAGGTGGTAAGTAATCAGAGTACTGGTGTAAATTGGAGGTATTTTTAAGAAAGGGTAAAGGTGGAGAAGCAAGTGGTCCATCGTATATTTCTGCTAGTTGATTTCCTATTTTATGCGGCGGGCATCAGGTTGACCGATTATGCCTACCAGTATGTGTCTTTGTACTGATACTACTCTTGCTATGTCTTTTTAACGTAGTCTCGATGTAAGTTGGTGATATTTCATTAGGTGAAGATGAATAAATTCTCTAACGGCTTATGTTCTTCCTTCCTCATGGTGGGAGGTATGTCTTTTATTTATCTTGTCCAGTTGTACTCTTAGTAGCTCTTGTACCTATTTAGACTAGATCCATGGGAGTTTTTAGTTACTTTACAAGTGTTAATCAAAGAGTGTCTAAAGTTATTATTTATAGAATCATGTTATTTTATTTATCTCTGTTTTTTAAAATTTTCCGCATGTTTTAACTATTGGGATATGAGGGTTCTCTTACATAGGTATTAGAGTGGGTGCCTGCACGACTCGGTGGGTTGGGTCGTGACAGGAACACACCATTACTACTGTCAAAGCCTACTTGTGAAATGCATGGATGGCATCCCATACTACCACCCACACTAAGTAGTGCATTCTTGAGAAGCCATAGTTCATTAACATTCTTTATGGGGGTAAACCTTAACCGACATAGACCATGTGAATAATTCATGGAAACCTGATGTTGCCCACACCGAATAAAGGATTCTTACCTGTTTAAGGTAGGACCGTTAACATTTATCTTAGGTGGATCCACTAGCTATAAATCTATGTGGGCACATAGTTATGGGATAGGGAGATTGCTACTAGATACCCCGCCTCAATTCAAGGATGAGCATCCATCTTAATTCATATCCACTTGGTGCTTAGAATTATTCCCCACGGAGTACTTAACATTCATTACTTTAGTTCATTATTATGGCATAAGAGATTGCTACTAGATACCCCGCCTCAACTCATGGATGAGTATCCATCTCAAACCCAACACTCATTCATTAGAGAGCTCATAGATTCAAAGATGAGAATAGTCTTTCAACTAAGAATCCCCATATTGTGAGAAAGTCCTTTCACAACATGTCATTATCATTCATTAGTGTACAATTGAGAATAGCGTTTCATTCAGTACATCATCATTAACATAATCATAGAAACTTCCTTCATTATTCATTCATGAGTGTGTGTGTTTGTGAGAATAACCTTTCAACAATAACACAAATACATTCTAGACATAATCACATTACTTGCATTGAAATCATACAGCACTTACATAACATCATAATCATACTTCAACCTTCAGGAAATTACCCTCCAAGGCTATGAATCACACACAACCCTAACATCTAGAATACTACATTAGATAAGGGGAATATCATGATTCAATAACTAATTCAAGATAGACATAATCAATTCAACATACTTCCATAGTCAATCAACCCAAATCATAATACACAATTTAGTATTTTGGGGGAATACATGGGTTCATGGGGTAAATTCATCATAAATCATCTTTAATTCAATCATAATTCATCAAATATAAACCTTTGAAAATGTTTTGGAATTGAACCCATTCTTAGATTGAAACCCTAGATTTTTGCGGGATTTTTGAAACTTTGAAATCATCTTTTGAAGGGGCTTCTTGATGAAACTTAGCCAAGGATGAAGACTACCATACATTTCTTGAATAAACTCCACGAAAATTGAAGAGAAAAGATGAAATCTTGATTTTCAAACCTTGATTTCTTCTTCTCCAATGGTGGTTTCTAGAGAGAGAATATTTGGAGAGGAGGGTAGTTTCTATTTTGTGTTTCGAAAATAACGAATTGAGAAAGGGAGTTTAATACCTTTAAAATCCTTAAAATACTTTAATAAATAAATAATAACCGACCCCTAAATCATCTAATCACCCCATGAATTTACCACTTTACCCCCAACTAGGCCGAATTGGACAGCTTACAGGTGATGACTCACGAAACCCCACCCACGGACCGTGGGTGGGTCCACAAACCATGCTGGATATCCGTGGTTTGGGTTTGGAACTTGTCATCTACAGCCATGACCTACGACCAAGCCCTACGAGGCATGGATGGACCTACGGGGCGTAGGTCCCATGTTTTTGGCAACATGGGCAGATTTGGGGAGCTTTGGGGGTTAGGCTTTAGGGTCCTCCTCAAGGACCCTTGGTTGGTCCTTGGGGGATTGTAACTTGATGTTTAACCCCTAAACCCCTCAACCTAAGCTCAGGACATCACTTTTAAACTCAAAACCCCACATCAAACTCAAAAACAAACTCGTTAGGCTCTAGTTTCACCTACTAGTTTGCTGGGTCGTTACAGAATGATTTCCTCTATATTCTCCTAGATTCATAAACCAAACACCATTCAAATGAAAACCCACACAAAAATTTATAAAGAACCACACTCATTCGAAAGACCTTCACCACAAGAACTCAACAAGACTCCATTGTTAAAGAATGAAGCAAAAACCTCAAGAGCTCTTCAAGAATTCAATAATTTGACTTCAAGAAATAATCCATGGTAAAATTTACATGATTGGTGTGAGGGAGAACAAAACCAACACTCTGAAAGCTTACATACCTCTAAAGAAACAAAGTTCTTGGCAAAAATCCTCTAAACTCGATGAACGCTTGAAACTTTCTTATTTTTCTCCTCTTCAACTTTGCCCTAGTCTTCTAAACGCTTTTGGAATGTTTAGAATTGACTAAGTCTGATTCGGCCCCTTAAATTGGGTTGTTGAAACGTGTTAGGCTAGTAGGGTAAGAAAAAGACCAAAATACCCCTCCTTAAAACAGATCAAAAGGCCTTATCTAGAGAGCTTGCACTCAAACGGGCATAACTCCTTCATCTGAACTAAGATTTTAGCGAACATCACGGCGTTTGAAAGAGAACTGAAAGGTCTTCGATTTGATACTTCATGGGTCACCCAACTCTTTATGTACTACAACTTATGGTGGTTTGAAGTAGAAACAAAACTTAAACTAAAGGGTGACTTGAACGAATTTCTCTTTAGTTCTTTTTGAAACTCGATGTGTTACATCTAGTGACCTTAATACCTAAGAAAAGTTAGAATTACTCGGTAAAATATTATTCACAAACAAAGAATGGTTTGTGATTGATACGCTCAAATTATACCTCCTTAAAGAAGCATAAGAGATCGTTATCAAGTAAAGAACCCAACTTGAAGGTTGGGGTCGATCCCACGAGGAATATGGTTTAGACTTAACTTTAACCAACAATTATCTTTGTTTAGTCAAATTACTTCCAGAAATAAGTAATTAAAGGGAGGGGATTTGTTAAACAAATTGTAAGAATTCAGTAAGTAATCAATAAACAAAAGTCAATTTTGGTTGTTATCAAGATGAGAAAATTGACTAGGGTATACGTGTTCCCCACAAGCTCATAACGCAGTAATCTTAGTAATAGCAATCCTTTCCTAGTGTACTACATGCAAAGTGATAAGCTAGGTATCTCTAAATCCTTGGTCTGGCATCTAGAGAATTTCACCCCGCACCTTGGTCCGGCTACGTGTGGATAATTTACTAACCCTTACCTTTACCTCATATTAGACATCACATCGATGTTTGGCTTAGTTATTACTTCGCACCAATCGACACTAGACTATTAGATAGTATCACACTAAATCTATGTTGATAATTCTTTTCTTGTTGATTACCTCCTTGGT